>MU846135.1:0-94998 GCA_030867225.1 Colletotrichum caudatum
GGGGGGGGGTGATTATCGTACGAATAGATGCGGTGTGACGTGCAGCGAGAGAGAGAATGAGAGAGAGAGCGCGGAAGACGGTGATGCCACCTTGCGATTATTTGGAAGGCGGGGAGAGAGAGAGAGAGAGAGAGAGAGACCCTGGCCCAATCTCGGACGACTTTCTCTTAGCGACGACGGCCACGGACTAAGCGTACGAAGTACTGTGCGTGTGTGTGTGTGTATGTGTGGGTGGTGGACGACAGGAAATCGGATTGTGTGTCTCGCAGCAAACCCAGACGATCATCATCCAGGGACCATCGGGACCATCGCCGTGTTACTGCGGCGCAGTGTAGTGTAGTGTAGTGTAGTGTACTCCGTAGTGTAGGTACGATACGCCAGTCGGTGTGCGTCGCAGCCCGTAATTCCCCTTCCCGAAAATGCAGGCGGTGGGTGGCCGGTCGCGGAACGGTGTAGATCCCCGTTGGGGCGGGGCGAACGACGGCGTGTGATTGGCAGCGATGAGGCTTGTGTCATGCGACGAAACAGGGGTCTTTTGGGTCACTGGACAGCCAGCGTGCAGGGGCGGGGGGGGGGGGGGGGGGGGAGCTCTGATTCTCTTCAGGGCCCCGCCCGCCCCGGAGCTGAGCTGAGCTAAGCTGAGCTGCTTAGCTTAGCGGACAGGGGGAGGGGGGGCGACAACCCGGGAAAAAGAGCAGAGAAAGAGTCACGGTGCCACGTTAGAGAAAAAGGTGTTGAAGCTTGTGTGTCTTTGTCAGCCAACGGCGCGCGCGACTAGACGACGACGACTAGACGACGACGACGGCGTACCTGCAGTGAAGATGGCGAGAAAGGGCAGGGAAAAGAGGGTCAAGGATCCCAGCGGCATCCCTCTGGCCCAGCCGGATCGGTCTGGTCCCAGCGAAGCCACCCTGCTCCAGCTCGCCCAGGAGAGAGGTCTCTTCAAGCAGGCCGACCAGGATCCGAGGAACAAGAAGGTGCCCAAGGGCGCCGTCCGGATCGACAAGCCCGGCGAGAAGGATGGTGGCGATAACGAAGACGAAGACGAAGACGTAGACGACGACGACGACGACGACGACGACGACGACGACGAAGCCAAGCTGTCCCCTGCCATGGAACGCATCATGGACACTCTGCTGTGGACGGTGAGCCTCGCCATGGTCCACGGCACCCTCGACGTGCTGGTCCAGAACCAATACGCCAAGGAGATTGAGTATGCCGCCGTCATCGGCCGTACGCTGGCCGCCTTCCTAGGTGAGTTCCCTCCCAATCGACCGAGTAAGAGTAGGAGTAGTAGTAGTAGCTGATCTCGTTCTTTGTTGCCCCCAGTCCTCTCCTTCCTCTTCTACAACCTCCACGCGCACCCTACCAGCCCGAACCTCGTCCCGGGGCTCCCGCCTCGCTTCCAGCACCCCGTCCGGCAGGCCGTCTTCTTCGTGGCCGGCACCTGGGCCGGCTGCCACCTGATATACATCACCAACAAGTTCAGCTACCTGCACGTCCTGAAGCAGGCCCCGACGCTGGGCTGCGTGTGGATCTGGTCCGTCCTCGAGCTCGACCTGGCCGTCGCCGTCGCCAGCCTGGCCGCGGCCGGGGCGTACCTGGTGCAAGGAGGGTACGCCATCAAATGAGCAGCCGCGACTCCGTCACTTGGCCACTGGTCGCTGCTCGGCCTCTCCCTCTGCCGAGTCAGCTCCGGTGTCTTGGAACGGACCGGCAGCCAAAGGCCATGGTGAGGTTGACCCGTGAAGCTCCAGCTCCTGGCACGCGAGGGTCCGCGTCATGACGCCGCGTTTCTAGGAATGCCGACGGACAACAGGCCGTTTTCTCGGTTGAGCCTCAAGTCACCAGGGCTGAAAGACGGACACAAGGACGCAAGGCGTGGACCCGAATGCCGTGCCCCCGTCACTCCCGCCGCCAGAATCTTAGCGCCGTTCTTGCTCAGGCCACGTGATCTTGAACCGGGCAACGCCTCATTGACCATGTTCAACTCGCTCAGCAGTCGTCTCTTCGATGGGTGGGGCTCGTCAGTCATCAAGACGATCGGGCTTTCTGCGAGAGGCAGGCGATCATTGCCAATGCAGAAGGATGTGTACGTCTGGCACTGTGCGCGGGCACTACGTGGCCACACCCGGCCACCCTTGGGATAGGTAGGATACGTGATTTAGGCATTGGTCAAGAGCATCAAACATGAGGCCGTTCTGTAGACTGACAGGTGATACTATCAATATAACGCCCGTCGTCATGGAACGGGTCATTATATTCGTTTGAGGTTTCTGGCCACCCGTTTTGCAATCTTGAAATGACCCAAGAAGCTGAACATTTTGCTATGCGGCATTGACTCGGTTGCTGCTTGGCTTCGGTCTCTGTCCCAGCTATCAAAGACACCCAGTTGGCTTGGACGAGCATATCGCCGGGGGGGGGGGATAAAGTTGACGACAGCAGCTACTGCACGTGTAGCTCCTTCCTATATAATTCGTGAGCCATACCGGAAGGGGAAAAAAGAAGAGAAAAAAAAAGGGAAGAAAAACAAACCCCCCCCCTCGTATTGGCTGACATCTCATCTCATCTTGGTCCCCTCGTCATCCAGAGTCCAGCCATAACTTATAATCTTATTCTTCCCCAAAGCCAGCGGCTCCCGTCAACCCGAAAGAACCGTATCGAATCGCAGGTCTCATTCTACTCTGCTCCTTCCTGTTGTGCGTGAAAAGACTTCATCAGGCTTCTCAGAAGTTGTACTGGCTCAGGCCCGGCTCCTTTGGGACGCGGGCACACAAGCAAACAGGCAGACAGACTGACTGCTCAGAAACAGATTTTTCCCGACCTCTTGTTTCTCTCTCAACCTCTCTTACCTCCATTCTCTTTCCATTCTCCCTTTTTCATCGCTTTTTCCGTCTCCCAAATCTTCCCTCCCCCCCTTCCCTCAACTCTACGAGATCCCTTACATAAATCGCCTTCATCACCAACCAAGATCAACAATCCTCATCTCGAACTCACCGCATCTAAAGGTGGCTTCACTCTTCTCATTCCACAAATCCTCATTGTTTACTAACTCATTCCAGTGCTCAACATGTCTTCCAAAGGCTTCACTCCCTACACCGTCCCGTACTCGGGCGTCGTGGGCACGGCCAACTTCGTCCCAGGAGCCGCCGCCCACCCCCCCGCGCCCCAGGACAAGCGCGGCCAGGGAGGCTTCCGCCTGCCCGCGATTGCTGAAGAGCCCGTCACCGCTGAAACCGCTCGCAGCAAGGGCGAGTCGATGGCCGCGGCTGGTCTTGCGGCTGGCCATCCCTTCCAGGACGCGGTCCCTGCCCGATTCGCGTCGGCCGGGGCCTCTGCCGCCAGTGGTGGCATCGCCATTGTCCCAGGTGGCCTCGGTGTCGGAGGCTTTCCGTTCTCTTCTGAGGTGTGCGCTGCCGGTGGTCTTGGCCAGATGAGCGGCCAGAATAAGGAGCAGCCCAAGGGCGTCGTCAGCTTGGTAAGTTCATCACCTCTCTCCATGAAATAATAATCCCATCCCCTTGGCTTTACGTGCATTTTTGTTTGTTGGAAAGCTTGTGGAAGAACGTTACTTTGCTTTGTTTCCCCCCGAAATACGATGAGTGCGCAAGCCATGAGTTGCGAACCATGAGTTCATGATATGCAAGCAATCTTCTCACTGGCTCCTTCCTCTGCCCCTTGAAAAATAATAAATCCTCCATCCTCCTCTTCATTACCTAAATAAAGCCTCCTCCTCTTCACTTTCTCACACCTTTCTTTGTCTTCTCTAGAACAACAATGGCCGCTTGGGCTTTGGCACCGACGGCCAGTATGACGACGATGGCATGCCTCCGTCGCCTACCCTGATGACGATGGGTGCCCAGCGTCACTCTGACCGGGCTCTGCCTGTCATCGCACGGGAGCTCAAGGCCGTCAAGGAAGAGAACCAGCGTCTCCGTGACGCCAACCTCCGCCTGCAGGCCAAGGCGGTCAGCAACGACATCTCGGCCCACCGCGTCGCAAGCCTGCAGTCCACCAACGAACAGCTCAAGACCCAGGCGGAGAGCCTTTACAAGCAGATGGCCGACATCCAGCAGCAGGCCCAGCGTTTCCTCCGCCACCGCAACCGCCTCCGGATCCGCCTCAGGAACACCGAGGAGAGCCTGATGGAGCTGATGGATCTGATCGTCCGCCTGGAGAGCATCATCAGCAGGATCGACCCCGACATCTTCGTCACCTTCCCCTACGAGGTCCAGCGGCTGCTGACGTCCATCCACGAGGAATGGAAGTATCAGGAGTACTGCAAGTGCTTCAAGCCCGAGGAGCTGGAGGACGATGCATCCTCTGTCAGCACCATCATCGAGCCCCAGAACGCCGTCCGGGACGAAGTTCTCAGCCTTATCATCGGCTCTTCCTACGAGAAAGCCATCGCCTCCTCCGCTGTTTCGGGAAGAGCTTCTTATAATGGCCCCGCCAATGGCGCTTCCGAGACCGATGGTGTCGCTGCCGCTGCCGCTGCCGCTGCCTCCAAGAGCGACTCTCCCGGCCCTGCCAGTGGCACCGCCGACGACATCTCCAACGCCGAACTCCTCAGACAGTTGTTCCAGGACCTCACTATCGGCGGTCTCAGCACCAAGGACTCTGGCCAGCAGACTCCCCACCGCGCTCGGCCTTCTGAGAATCTCCTCGACTTCTCCTCCCCTGGAACCCCGTCCAGCATCGGCACCCCCCGCACCATCTACTCCAGTTCTTCCGAGAACGGTCAAGGCACTCACATCACTCGTGGCCTTCAGACCGCCCAGACTGCTGCTGGCGCTGCTCACGATGAACACGTCACTGAGTCTGCCGAGCCCGCTCAGGGCCTGATGGCCACCGACTCCTTCGGTTCTCTCGGAATTTACCACAACATCTACGAGCACTAGACCGTGTATCGTACTGCAGCAAGAGCTATCTATGCTCTGAGCTTTGCATTTTACGGCATCGGATTAGGTACGAATCCAGGACCACCTATACTCTGTGTTATTTCTGCTAACTTTGTCGGCACCAGACGGAATTCTTCATTGCAACGCATACTGTGCCGCAACTTCTGCTGCGCGATGCCCACGATACCTGCACAATAGATTGTTAACCATGCAGAGCAGAATGCCGCCTTGTTCTCCGGCTGCTGCAGCACTTTGTTTGCCGTGCCCTCTTCTGGCTCTGTTTGTTTTCCCAGCGTGCGGCCGGCTTGGGGCGTTGGAAACCAGCTCTTGGGCTCTTCTAGACTTGAGTACGGATTGGTATCCATCGACCCTTTTGCGTCGTCCAGCAACTCTTTGGTCACGGCAGAGTTCGCAGTCCTTGGAGAGCGAGCGCATGCTACACAGCCCAAAGCTTTTCCTTTTTGTTTCTTTCTTTGTAATCAGCCCAGGAACAGATCCTGCCGACGTCTTCTAACTTTGAGAGTGCGCTCTAATGGACTCACACAAATACATGTGTCTGCGCACAAAGGTCTCTCATTACGGAACACAGCACGCAAAGTTTTGCCCTTGCACTAATAGACAACCTGGTTTGTCGCCATCTGGCAGGGAATGGGTTTACAGAATGGTTGCTGGAACAAGCAGTCACACGGGGTCACAGAATGAAAGCAACGCAAGGGGAGGACGGCTTGATAAGTGGTTATCCAACGTGGCGGCCGGCAAAACTGTACCATTAGCTAGCAAGTTGGTAGGCATGAATGAATTACAGCTCTAGTATAGCACTGCGGTGCCTTGAATGTGAATGTACGATGTGACGATGGTGTCTCCTGATAGAGTCGAGGCCAGTGGTCTGGTCAGTGATTCAGTAGACGACGTTGAATTCTACAAAAGCTCGCGTCTTCACACCACAAAGGTTCTATTCCAACAGCCAACAAAGCAAACCATCCAAACCTGCCGCCCCGTTACCTCTGGAAGCGACCGCATCCCCAAGCCATGTCAGAGAGACCTGGTCAGAGGCCCAGGGAGAGGCGACCATCGTGGTCGCAGCTGCAAGTCGTCAGGAAACCAAACAAGCCTAGGGACGACAGCCCCTGCAGCAGAAAGCGCACCGTGGCGGCGCACCCCGGAGAGAGACGCACAACAGACCACCGCACACGTGGCGGCGAGATTGGCGGCATTGAAGGGAGCATCATACGGTTCTTTGGGAAAGGAGTCGTGCGCCGGTCGTCAAAGAAGCGCGCGTCGCCAGAGAAGCAGAAGAGGAAGAAGATGATGAAGAAGAAGAAGGAAAAGGATAGAGGTGGGGACGGGAGACACGGGGATTATCCTCGACCTGCCGAGTCTGGTCCCCGGGTCGTCGAGTCCGCGAGTCCGGAGACGGCGGCATCGACGACCGACGCCCCAGGGGCAGAGGCGGAGGCGGAGGCGTCGAAGACGGATGTCCCAGGGACGGAAACCACAAAGACGAGGGCCGCGGACGCGGACGCATCGACCGCCGAATCTGCAAGGGCCGGGGCCGCAAAGGCCGAAGAAGCTCTCAACACGGCCACTGCAGGGACGCAGACCGAAAAGGCGGCCGCCCCGACGGGCGAGCGACCCGGGACCCCCGTTCCAGACACCGACGCTCCCAACCCCGCCACCACCGGTTCTCCTGCCCGGCCGAAAAAGAAAGCCCCCAGGGCCCCGGCGCGTCCAGGACCGAGGCAGAGGATTGCACAACGACAGGACGAGACCGGCCCCGCGGCGACCCCCCCGGCCGGGGCGTCGCCCGCGTGCGCGTGTGCGCGCGCAAGCGCCAAGTCCGAGGAGGAGGAGGAGGGCAAAGGGGCGCCCAAGGCAGGCGGGCGGGCGGGGGAGCAGCCGGAGGGGAAACCAGCGGCGGCTCCCGTAGACGAGGCCCCGCCGGGCGGTGGCGGGCCCGGGGAGGACGAGAAGGGCGGGACGGCGGCCGAGCTGCGCTATTGCCAGGAGCCCGGCCCCGCGGGACGGGTCGATTCGAGCTGGCTGGGGACGTTCAGGGACCGCTTGATGGGCTACTAGTTCGTTTGACGGCGGTGTGTAAGACCGGGGAGCGCATTGCCCGGGGGGGGGGGGGGGGGGGGGGGGGGGGGGGGGGGGGGGGGGGGGGGGGGGCACCGAGGGCCGAATGGAGTTGAAAGCGGTTCGATCGGTCGAGAGACTAGTGCGAGAAGATGATGGTTTTATACACTTTGGCTGATTTGATGCATGTGACTGTCAATATCTGTTTACTTTCTTGAACCGTGAAAGGTCCTTCATATGCCGCGACTACGGTTCAAAGCACCTACTTCCCGGACCACCTGGAGCAAACATCCCCCCTTCCCCCCCAAAGACATCTTCGTAATACTCAATTTCCGAGAAGCCACTGTCAGCCTGTATTTGATGAGAAAAGGGATACGAAGCGAGACCAACGGCCAGGAGCACGTGCTGGCTGTGGCATCGAGGCCTCCTCCGGCCAGGCATAAAAAAACACCGCGCCGCGAAAAGTGGACCGCCTCGCCGCCGCCGCCTCCTCGGCCGCCGCCCGCACGCAACCAAAACCCTCACCACGCAAATCTCGCTCCACCTGACACGCCAGGACAACGCCGTCTCGTCCTTCCCATACCATCCATCTTTCCCAAGCCAATCAAAAAGGCGTGGGGGAAAAGAAAAAAAAGAAAAGAGAAGGAAAACCCGCAAAGCCATGGCGCCCGCACAGCAATCAAACGCGCAGAGCCACGCTCACGGCCTCGCCCACCCGCCCTCCCTCGAGAGCTACAACCTCCCGATGCGCGCCTGGCTCGCGGCCAACGAGAAGACGTGGGACGGCCTCGCGACGAGCGCCCTCGTCTTCGACCGCCGCGGCCGCGTCCTCCTGCTGCAGCGCGCCGCCCACGACAGCATGCCGCTGCGGTGGGAGGCGCCCGGCGGCGCCGTCGACGACGGCGACGCCAGCGTGCTCGCCGCCTGCGCGCGCGAGCTGCGCGAGGAGGCGGGGCTCGAGGCCGTCCGCGTCGTGCGCGTCGTCAGCGAGGGCGCGGGGGTCGAGCCCGGCAGCTTCCTGACGAACCGCACCGGCACGCGGGTGATGCGGCGGTTCGCCTTCGAGGTCGAGGTGGCCGCGCGCGACGGCGAGACGGTCGTGCGGACCGACCCCGAGGAGCACGCGGACCACGTCTGGGCCACGGAGGAGGAGGTGGCGAGGGAGAGGGTCGGGGAGAAGGACATACCGATCACGAACGCGCAGATGGCGAGCCTGATCCTCGACGGTTTCCGGCGGAGGCGGGAGGAGGGGGTTTGTTGAATGGCGTGGCTTACTTTGTCCGGATTTTGCCGACGGGCCCTCTCCCCAAACGGAACATGCAACGAGGGAGGAGGAGGATGCGGCGAGTTTGATGGCCTTGGCCGGGCACCGCTACCCCGGATAGGTCGCCAGGAGGACCTGGCAAACGAGCCCCGACGCTTTCATGTGCCTCTTTTCATCTTTTCATTTCATTTTTTCCACAAAGCTCGATGCGGATGGGGCCTCTGATGATGAGATTCCCCCCCCGGGACCAGACATCGCGGCGGGCGAGGACTGATAAGTAGAAATAGCGGCGAGACTTAGGGAGAGATTCATACTCCTCCAAAAGCCCGGGTGCGGCTTGTTAATACGAAGGGCGTTGTGAAATGCGCTTTTCACAACTACTTCTACGTTCACTCTGACACGCCCTCGAGGTGAGGCTCTCACCCAGGACCCTCACTCGACAGCTCGCGCGGGGGGGCCAGGGCCGACTCTTGATGCCAACAAAGAGCAGCAACGTGCATATCACGACATGCGGAACTCAGGGTGGGTTGTCATCAACAAGCTGCGGGACAGCAGGTGAGTCTCATCGATAATTAACTCGCCTCGTCACAGCATCCATTCACTCGGCGGAATAGAGCAGGGTCGAGCCTCACCGGCACCATCAATTCCCGCATCGTCGCGGTCGAGCCCTAGAAGAAACACCGAGCTGCTCGGTGGGTGATTTTGTCTGGATGAACAGCAAGTATTCGAGCAAGAGAAGTCATCAGCTTATTGAGACCATCTTTCACGACCGGGGGGGCGATACGTCACTGAGCAGTTGAGATGCCACCGGCATGCGGTGCATGCAACCCAAGCCCGTCAGCTGACGCGGTGTCGTATCACACAAACCATCGGGGATTGGCATATAAAGGCTGGCAGGTGATTCTTCATCATGGTTGGAGCAACTGAGACCAATGGCACCCAGCAATGCATGTGCAAATGGTGAGCCCAAGTCAGGCAAGGCCCTGATAAGCACGCTCTGTATGGGTTGAGTTCACCAAAATCATGCCATGGAGGCAACTAGACGAGCATCCAACAGGCAGGCAGGCAGGCACGAGAGTTATCCATCGCCGCCGCAGCGGGAACGAGAGAGAGCCGGTTCCGTGAAGCCCACGGCGTTTCCAAAAAAGGAGGTGCAACATGGACGCCCGATGGTGATTTCGATCTGTTGCTTTCGGAGAGGCTGCCGACGCCGACGCGATGCCTAGGCAAGAAACAGCTGCAAGCGCTGGGCCGGGACTAAACTGCCGAGATCCGACGCCTGTCTGGTCTGAGGCGCAGATTGCGCAACGCTGGTGATTCAGGCACCAAGTGCATGCATCTGCAAGGTGGAGGAGGAGGAGCTTGACGACCTTGGCAGACGCCCTGTCCGACCCAGAGGCCAGTTCGTCGGGGGGATCACTTGAGGGTCCGAGCAGCGGGTGCAAGGCGTACTGAGCTACTGCCATGTCATGCATCGTAGTATCGTACCCGTAAGTGAGCCATGGTAGATTCCGCGCAGGGCTCAATGAAAGGCGCTGCTGACAACAACAACAACAACAACAACAACAATACGGTGTGTGTAGCCGACCTAACTAGGTGAGCCGCCCGCCGGGACCACGGCTCGGTGGCGGCGTGATGGGCTAAAGGAGCTTCCGACGCGAAGTGATGGTGTGAGTAAGAGAGGTAGGTGGTAGGCCCGGCTATGCCGATACTCCGAGCGACGGGTCTAGACCTAGACCTCTTCCAGACAAACCCACTTGAGGCATCACTCGGCCCGGACGGGTACCGTGGAGCAGCTACATCACCTGCGGCTCTGGTGTCGCGCAGAACTGTAGGTATACTACAGGTGCGTAGGTTTTCCGCAGCAGCTAGCGAGGCCAGCCATGTAACGATCGATGGATGTATTGCATAAAGGACGGAATCGACGTGCTAAGCCCTGAAGACGAGCGGTAATGCCCGAGGCCGGGCGATATTGGGGCTGCCCATAGTGCTTGCTGTTCGGGGCGAGCGAACGGGTTAGTCTAGTCACTGCGTCTAGCGCCTGGTGCCAGTGGTTGGCGCGAAGTCTTCCTGGCGGGATATCTAGCCACCTGTAGAAGGGTTTGGTGGTGGCTTAGAAGAAGAAGCCGATTCGGCACCGTAGATGCGAGAGAACTGGGCCATGTAAGGATGGATGACAGGACAAGTGACAGTCGAGGCGAGCAAGACGGACGGCGGCAGGGGGAGGGGGGATGAAGACACAACACGGCTTCTGGCGTGGCCGGATCAGGAAAGCCGGCGATAGAAGGTGACCCGGGCGGCGAGTGGCCGTCGGAGGCAGGACCGGAGACGCATGACGGCCGACAGGGTGGCCTGCTGAGCAAATCTTGAGCACTAGGTGACGACGAAATGTGCAGACACGTGGGGAATGAGACAGACGTGATAGTCGTCTTGGGTGGATGTACACATGTTTTGTCGATCCCGTCGTGACCAGGTACCAGCGCAGAGTGTGTGTCGGTACGGGGCGGCGGCGGCGAGGAAGTGCTCGCCTTGTGTTTTGCATGACATGGGAACTTCCGTTTTATTCCCCGGGAGGGTCGTTGTCGTTTATCGCTGTCGTCGCTGACAAGGATCGTATGCGGTGAGCTGTATCCGTATACCAAGGCACACTTTTTGGCCAAGTATCCGTACGGGTAGAAGACATGGTAGGTTGACTCGTCAGTTAGCTCGTGAGCAACAGACAGTAGACGATGCTACTCTACTCTACTCTGCTCTGCTTGCCTTGTCAAGTCTCCGTGTCTCCCCCACGTGCAATATCGCCAGCGGGCTGTTGTTTTGATGCCGCGGCGATGGACCCGATGGCGCGAACGCCGTCGACCCTTTTCGGATGGGGGTGTTCATGTCGAGCTTAACTGGATCGGGATGAGTGAATAATGCAATGCTTCGTCTCCAATTATTAGGACGCGGCATGCCACTTTTGTTCTGCAGTTGGAAAAATGCCGGCAACAGACAGAGTGCATGCAGCAAGCAGCAGCGTCGCAATGGAGACGAGACGCTTCTCCCCGCGGGGTCCGTTGCAGTAAGTAGTCATCATCGTCCATCATCATCGTCCATCATCATCGCCGCCGTTGTTTTTCACCGTCACTCACGGTCCAGGACGGCTGTTCCTTCCTGCCTTGACTGTACCTAGGCAGGTACCTAGGTGCCCAAGCAAGGTAGGTAGGTGCCCAAAGTACTGTAGTTGCGTAGGTAGGTAGGTACGGTACGGCGCAGTACCTACTTACTTAGGTAAGTGGGGGGTGCACCTACCTACCTCATCGAAGGAGATGGACGATCGTGGACTGCGACATGCGGAAATGCGCGTTGCATCGTTCCTTCCTACATTGTACGTAGTGTAGGTACCACAGGTACAAGAATAGTTGAGTCCTTCCCCGTCTTCGAGCCTGCGGCTTCCCCATGCCGGCAAGCAGGCACACGATGCTATCGCGACTGCGGCGGAGGTAGGGCAAGGCAGGCAGGTGACAGGTGCGCTGCGCACTTCCCTTCCCCTGGAGGTGCAGCAGGTTACGAATCCGCGACTCAAGATTGTCCCCACATATAAGCTTCGATGACCTCAGCGGCGTTGATCCCCGATCATCTCAGGCGCGCTACACGCAAATTGCCGAGAAGTCTCGTCAAGTACTTCCTCGCCCGACGGACCACCATTCCCCTATCAAAAGTACCTCACAGTACATAGCGTGGCTACATGTGGAAGGCAGAGGCGGGGCTTCCCCCACCTTTTGCCAATCGAATTTTCATCTCCCCGTCTTGATTGACCCTGATTCCGAGTGGGAATCACTGCATGTATCCGTATTACAGCCAAACACCCCCATCTCTTGACTCGACAAACAAGAAAGATGACGAGCAAGAAGGACGACGAAGCATGGACAAGAGCATAGAGAACTCTCGATGAAAAATCTCGAAGAAAAAACCCCCTCCCCACCCATGCGCGAACAACCACGAAACCGACCCTGGCGACCGGCGACTTGGAACCCATCAGTCAACCAATAATCACTTCTGGACCACGAATACACTACACACAAGGGTTGCGGTAGTTATACCAATCACCGGCGGATCGGAACCACGGCTGTCTGGTCTGGTCTGGTCTGGTTCTGCATCGGTTCGCACGCGGTCAGACCTTTTGCCCCGAACTTTGCTCAACGCTCTACTGTTATGCAGCAATGCAGTGACGCAACTTGCAACGCCTTGCTTTGCTTCCATCTTGGTATTCCCTACGGAGTACCCTACATGGCATGGTAGGTAACCAGCCTTGCCAAGTATTGCTTGTCTACCTGTAGGTACTAACCGGCATACGATGCAGTAGTGTACAATGTATCTTACCTATACTGCCACTGCACTACTTGCCATCACCACCACCACTTACTTGCATGGGTATGTGGGAAACTCAACCCGATGGGGGAGTACAGCTTCACACACGCACCGCCTGCCTGCCCGTCTTCATCCCTCGACAGCCAACCGTCTGCATGCCGCATAATCGCGCAACCGTTTCTCGCCGGCTTCCAGTCCACGCTAAAGCCTCGTTTCGTCTCTTGTTCCGCTGCTTGCTTGTTTGGCTTGCTCGCTAGCCACGCGACCTTACTGCTTGTGGCGCTCCAGTACTCGTCTCGAGTCACTCGCCCTCGTTGACCAGGTCAGAGGCCAAGCTTTGCTTCACCTGGTGGTCGCCAGCGAGCTAGCTAGCTAGCTAGCTAGCAGCCTGTCGGACGCGTCCAACATTAACCCACGCGCGCCAATGTCCTCTTTCGTCATCACCATCCATCTTCCTTTCAAAGCGGTGCTGTGCTACACACACCGGCCCGCCCTGGTCGCAAACAAGCTTTCCGCAGTGCGCTATTTCCATCTCCGCCCTCCCTCTCGCGCAGCTCTGTGTGATGCGGCGGCGGCGGCGGATGCGGGGACTTCCGCTACCAACAAAAGACTTCATTGCAGACTTCATGATTGTGTGCCCCGCGACGACAACAGAAACCAAGTCCGAGGACCAGCTTTGAGCAAGCTCGATTCCACCCCTCTAATCCTTGGGTCTCGGCCGAGCGAAGAGAAGCACTTTGTACATACTACGCAGTAAATATCCGTACTGGACGTCGCAGAGCAAGGCACGGTTGCTGGCTAGGATACCCACGCTGGGCTCCTGGACCTTCCCATCGGCCAGCCCTGTCATATTCACCGCTTCACAAAACCCGCCCGCCGTCTGTGGCTTACCTTGCACAGCCGGCCTGGGGTTCGCCTTGTCCAGGGACCGCGGCAATGTTTTGCTCCCTCCGATTAGAGTAGGTGGGTAGCCCACCCGCGGAATATCTCCTTCTTCCAAGGCGCGGAACCAGTCATGAAGACCACCAATTGGACCACCGATGCTACAGTACGTGGTCCCCTGCCGCTGCCGCCGCCGTTCCCCGCCACTAGTCTCAATGCAACAGATTCTAGGTTGACCTAGCGAGCCCTGATGTCGCGGTTTCGAGCACCAAGGTTGAGATGGCAGAAATTGCTTCTTAATGCGGTGGAACAGAAGGTCAAGAGAGCCATGATATGACGCGAACGGGCGTGCGAGTGAAACATGGCCGTTTGGCACCGCACGGCCGGTACTCGCTCGGTGCACCGGCGACCTACGGGCGTGGCGTTCCAGTGCCGCCGCTGCCGTGTCTCGCTCGTTTGGCCTTCGCGACGCACCTTGTTGGCTGCACGTTCCTCGATTTGCCAAGTATCGAGTGTTTTTGATTGATACATACCTTTAGCATTCCTACAGCACGAACCCCCTCGCAAGACAAGACAACTCGAACATGGCCTTGTCTACGTACGGATACTGCGTAGGAGCAACAAGGTTGGGCGGAGAGTGAGTGTGGCTGGCTCATGACACCCTTTGACAGACCAATAAGAAAGCCGCGTGGCTCTCCCAAGACTAGCAAGTCACGCAGGGTTCAAAGGAATTGGGCCTCGGTCTTGTTGCTTTTGTTGCAAGTAGTCTTGGGGAATCTGCGGCGACCACGCATCAGAGAGGAGAGACAATCGATTGGCCGACAATCCCCGGAGTGGCGTGGTTTGCAGTGCAACCAGTCTATGCTGTAACCCCCCCCCAACCATACGACTACGTACAGTATCCGTATATGGGACACAGTTGTATACTCCGTACTCACTCAGTATGAGCGGCTCGGGTTGAGTGAGGCTTGACTGCTGTTCAGTGTCGAAACCGCCAAGGACATTTGAGCCGGAACGGCATGCCTTGGCCCCATGTCCGCGATGCCCTGAGGGCACGCACAATGGTGATGCATACGGATAAAAGTCAAACAATTGTCATTCTGTGACCAACAAAAGGCCCGGGACGGCATGCCGAAGCCCGGCAAGTCGAGAGACGGACTCATCGCCTAGCTCACTTGGTGGCGGTTCATGTTGATCTAGTCGGAAGAGGCACAACAGAGTTGCGGCTATGGGGGCGCTAGGACGAAAAAGACGTTGGCACGGCACATGGACGCGTTGGCGGCCGCAGCATGACAGGCTGTCACGACCGAAAAAGTCTTGGGTTGCATCCTCTTCTTCTTTTTTGCCCTTTCCAGAAGACCATCAGTAATATTGGTGGTGTGGGGGGAGGGAGGGCCGGCCAGGTATTCGATTTGGACTGGAAGCCATGCATCAATGGGCGCGTTCAACAATGGGCACAACAAAGAGCGGCATGATGTCCATACCATCGGGTCCAGATGGATATATCCGGTCCCGGCTCCAGAAGGACGGTTGGCCATCAGATATGGTACGGTCATCGGGACAAAGGTGGTTGATTGGCAGCTCACCGTTGCCCAACTTCAATATTCCTTGTGGTTGGTTGGATGGGTTGGGCCTTTGGACCGCGACTCATCGTGCCCGGGCATTGCTTGATAGCAGTGCTAGGTAGGTAGGTAGCATATCCCGGCGAAGCAAGCCTGGCTGGTGCTGGCACCGCACCACACCACATCCAGGGACGGTCCCGGACGATGACGATGACGACGACGATTCTTGGAAAGATTTGAAAGGGTTGATTGATTGATTGATTGATTGATCGATTGATAGCAATCACAGTTGGCATGTGCCGACTGCGGAGTGTTCGAAGTCCTCCTCCCTTGTTGACGACCACCAGCCGCCGCCGCCGCCACCACCACCACCACACACACACACGGCGGCCACGAATGCACTCGACCACGCAACAAGACGCTAATCCATTGTCGGCGCGCCCCCCTCGCAGACAGACTTTGTTTTGTGTTGCTGCTGCTGCTGCTGCCGCTGCTGCTGCTTACTCACCTTGAAAGAACGGCTGCCACTTTGGCACCGACAGCGTTGGTCGATTCGCACAGCTTTGCAACTCAAATCTCAGATGCAAGTGCAGGGCACTAGAAATTTTTAGACAAAAAAGAAGACCCCATACATCATCATAGGTCGGTCATTAGTCCACACCAAGGTACGGATACAAGGCAGGGAACCCCGTTCCCCCTTGGCATCTGGCGGCGGCCTGCTTCTATGTAGCACAGCACAGCGCAGCACAGAAGCAACCCGTGCCAGAGCAGAGTGGCGGCACGCGTGGACGGGGGGGCACTTTGAGAAGGACACGAGCGAGCCGAGTCGCGCACACCACCACGCGACACGGCGACTACGGATCGATTATTCATTCATGGCTGCTCGGCACGGCAAGCGAGCAAGCAAGCAAGCAACTCATGACTCTACTCTATCTACTCTATCCTACTCTACTCTACTCTATCCTACTCTACTCTACTCTAATCTGTACACACAAGTAAGTCTCTGTACAGATCAGATACACGCTTGGGAGGGAGACCAAGAAAAGGTGCGGCTGCCCAGACTTACTTGGCTGGTCTGGTCTGGTCTGGTCTGGTCCGGTCCATGGGATTGATTGATTGATTGATTGATTGAGCTCACTCTGCACTGCACTGCATCATCGACTACGCAAGGTCATTCATTTCTCGTCTTGTCCGCCAACGCCAACTCTCAACAGTTGCCGTCTCTTCCAGTCCACCCGGCTCCGGCTCCGGCTCTCTCTACCTTACTTGGCTTCGTCTTGTTTATTTACCAGGGAACTAACTGTCCTCCTTACATACATTTGCCAAGTTTGTCAATTACAACCATCCTATTGTTCGTTCCACCGCACGAAGCAAGAAAAAGGCTGGGAAAACGTAGTACTCACCCACTCACCCACTTACTACGACTACTACGACGTCCACGACATACGACTGAACCGCATACATTCACACAAACGTTCCATTCCATCCCATCCCGCCGCCTCGTCAGCCATCGTAAGCTATTCCTGCTACCCTACCTTTACTCCCTAACAATCCGTTCGTTCATCCATGGTCCGTATTATCTACATGTCCCCTGCCTTGCGCTTTTTCATTTCACCTTGTCCAAATGGAGGGAGGAGGGTTTTCTCCCATTCCTTCTTCCCCCTCTCTCCCAAACGTCTCGTCTCATCTCGGCCCATAACATTATACACCCCCGTCGCCTCGTCTTTTCTTGCGAGAGCTTGTCAAGGAAAAGCATCCGCCTTTTTCTTCTTCTTCTTCGTCTTCTTCTTCTTCAGGAGTTGTTCTGTCATACCCGTCTGTATCCCCTGCCCCCATACAAACACTCGCAAACCCCTCCCCGCCCAATCAATCATTGGATAGAGCGGACGAGAGGAAGAGAGGGAGAGATAGAGTACACACACGGCGTACACCGCACACGCCTCGCACGCATATGCACACACAAACACACACACCGCAACATCACCCACGGCCATCGCGTGTCGCAGAGTCTCTCTTTTTTCCCCTGTACGTACGTACGCACGCAGTATTACCCATGGTATTCCCCCCCCCCCCCCGGCGCTTTGCGCCTGACATCATCCTTGCACGTTCTCTCTCTCTCTCTCTCTCTCTCTCTCTCTCTCTCTCTCTCTCTCCCTGTCAACCCCTCCCTCCCCCAGTCGCTGTCACTGTTACCTGTACGTGCGTTTTGCTACCGTTCCCCTCCGCATTCTTCCATTCTCGTTTGCTCGCCTTGCCATGTATTAGCGCTATGCTGCACTGCTGCACTGCATTACCTGGTATAGGCCATAGCCCTCTCGGTATCACACCGACCCTTCTTCTCCTCTTCTTCACCTTCACCTTCACCTTCACCTTCACCTTGTAATTCCCCACCGCTTGAACAAGGGGCGGTCAATTAGTGTACCGGGTATCGACTCTAACCGCTGGATCGCCTTGCCTCGCCTCGCCTCGCCTCGCCTTCGCTTGCTTGCCTCTCTCCCTCTCTCTCTCTCCCCATCCTATCCTTTCCTGCACCCCTCAATCGTTGTCGACATCTTCCCTGTCGCCAACACCTCACTCGCCCATTTCACTTTTGGCTCGACTCGATTCTGACCCATCCATCCCATCATCTCATCCACCCCTCCACTTCCCCCACCTGGCCAAAAACCAAGGAGACTCTCTCGCTCTCTCCCCTTTCAGAGAACCCCAAGCAAGCAAGAAAGACTTCAGCAGGTCCTGTGGCGTGCGCGCGGGGCTCCCCATCCTTACTTCACTGAGGCAAGGCAGGCAGTCAGAAGGCAAAACGTGAGACATTCATTCAACACGGACGCATCCTGACTGGTCCGGACTCTGGGAGAGAGGTCCTGCGGTATCTATGCCGAGTTGCCTCTGGATTGCTCTCCATTTCCATTGGTCCCACCCCCCCCCTCCCTTCTGATGTCCTGCTCTCTCTCGTTCCTGGGCACACACGCACATACACGGACGAGTGAAGAGAGTAGTATCCGTACTCTCACCCACACGAGAGTATCCCTCCTCTCAACCCACACTCACTCACTCACACACACTCACTCACTCTCTCAAACACACACACACACACCACACACACGCACCTCATCCCGCACCCGCACCCGCATGCCGTACTGATCTTCCCGTTGTACCTAGCAACTAGACTTTTCTTCTCCGCCAAAACAACACCCAAAGTTCTTGCTTTTCCACCCACCAGGAGGTCCGAGAGTGGGATGTGATTAAGCCCCCCCCCGGCTCTTGTCACTGACTGATCGCATGCACGCCTGACTCTCTCTGTCTCTCTGATCTAACGGTACGTCCTGCGTTCCCTTCTGGTACCTGTTCCCTCGCTCCGAGCCCGCCTCCGGCCCGCCTAGCGTCTTCTTCGTCTTGTTGTACCTCAACAAAGATGCATGTCCAATGCCCGCCCCCATGCCAGTCTGGTCCGTCTGTCTGTCTCTCCGTCTTTCCCATGTGCGGCAAGTGCTCGCACCGCGCTGCGTCCCATCACCGCTGCACATTATCACGGTCAACCCTGCATCCCACCTCAAACCCCCATCATCCCTAACTCCCGCCTCGATGCCTGACACTCCTGGACGACCCGACCTACACATCCACGTCGCCTCCTCCTATGGATACCCTCACTTGCTTTTTGCCAGCGCATAGAACTGTCTCATGCATCTCCCATCTTACCCATCTTACCCATCTGCCCAACACACACACGCCCCCCCCCTCCTCCCCCAGACCGGTCTTCCACTGTTCCTGGCCGCCAAAAAACCTCCCCAAACACCGCTCTTCTTCCCTTGCTTGGCCTCGACCTCTGTTTCTGTCCGCTATTTCTTATAATCGGCATACCGCCGCACATCTTGTCCCGGAGGAGAGAGAGTGATTCCGGATTCTGTCACTCGGCCACTTTCTACATGTTTCTTCCCGACAGCGGTGGTGTCTAACAATGCCGTCCACCATGACAGACTCGGAGCGATCTCGGCGTACGGAAAATTGGATTCCCACATCCACCCGCGGCGGCGTCTACTACTGCCCCAGATACCTCCTCGACCCTCCAGCTGCACAGCAAAACCGCCTGCCGACGCCGCCCATCCGCGCTCGTCAAGTGAGGCCGCGATCAATACACATCACCTCGTGGCCGTCCGGCTTCGTACCCCACGAATTAAGACCGCAGCCCGAGCGCCCCGTCAAGAGGAGGAGGCCATCTAAACCCGCTTCTTCTTCCCCCGCCACGACGCCCCTGGGAAAGACGTCATTGAAGTTCAGCTTCAAGCAGTTCTTCTCCCTCTCCCAGAAACAAGTCCCGAGCCGATCTGCTTCGAGCGCTTCCGCCCCCCCGAGGCCGTCCCTCTCAAGACCACCCAGCAGGGCCACGAGCCTCCTCCACAGACTCTCCAGCTATCGTGAGGTGGACCTGGTCGTGCCCGAGGAAGACACGATGGCGCTACGATCCGCCGCCATGGCCGAAACCATGAGGCCGCCCCTGTTGTCCTCTTCCTACAACACCCCCGGCCAACGCGGCAGCTTGATGTCGGTCCGGAGCGCCAAGAGCAACGTGACATCGATGGTGACGGAAGTCCCCAAGCCCGTCGCGCACGGCAGCGGCGTCAGCTGCTCCATCCTCATGGCCGAGCCCAACGTCTTCTTGACCGGATTCGACCACGACGGCCACCGGCAACACTCGCAAGGCGGCACGGCGCTGCTGCGCGGCAAGCTGCAGCTAAAGGTCACCAAGAACGTCAAGATCAAGGGCGTCAGCCTGAAGCTGGCGGGAAAGGCGCGGACGGAATGGCCCGAGGGCATCCCCCCGCTGAAGGTAGACCTGTACGAGGAGGAGTCGCTGCGGACGCAGGTCCTGACCTTTTTCAACGCCGTCAACGACGGATGGGAGTCCGAGTACGGCAACCAGTGCGTCTACAAGCTGAAGAACAGCTCCACCAACTCTTCGTCGACGAACCTCGCCTCCGGCTCCCCCCGCAACTCAATCTCGCCGTCGCTGCTGTCGGTGCCGCCCAGCTCCAACAACAACAACAACAACAGGCAAGGCCTGACTGCGAGGGAACTGAAACGCCTCTCGCTGCAGTCGAACCAGTCGCGCAGCTTCGGCAAGGGCGACAACCCCAGCGGCAACCAGGCAAAGGGCTACAAGGTCTTCTACCCCGGCGTGTACGAATACAACTTTGAGCTGCCCATCGACCACCACCAGCTCGAGACCACCAAGCTGCAATACGGCTCCGTCAAGTGGGAGCTGCAGGCGACCGTCGAGCGGGCCGGCGCCTTCAAGCCCAACCTGCACGGATCCAAGGAGGTGGCCATCGTGCGCGTGCCCGACCAGCTGTCGCTGGAGATGACGGAGCCCATCTCCATCAGCCGCCAGTGGGAGGACCAGCTGCACTACGACATCGTCATCTCTGGCAAGTCGTTCCCCATCGGTACCAAGATCCCAATCGCCTTCAAGCTCACGCCGCTTGCCAAGGTCCAGGTCCACAAGCTCAAGGTCTTCGTCACCGAGTCGGTCGAGTACTGGACCAACGACCGCAGGGTCACGCGCAAGGACCCGGGCAGGAAGATCCTGTTGCTCGAGAAGACTGCGGGGAAGCCCCTGGCTCCCGCCTACGCCTCGTCCGACGTCCGCGTGCTCAACGGCGGTGAGCTGACGCCGCGCCAGCGTCGCGAGGCCCGCGAGTCCGCGGCCTTGCGTCGTGCCGCTGATGCTTCCCGTCGCGGTATGATGCCGGACCCTCTGCCCGAGCCGGTCGACAACATCCTGGGTGATTTGGACCTCGGCCTCGAGAGCTACTGGGGCTCGACCGAGATCGAGATGAATGTCCAGCTGCCCACCTGCGAGACCATGGCCAAGAGCAAGGAGTTGCGCATGCACCCCGACTGCAGTTGGAAAAACGTCAACGTGTACCACTGGATCAAGGTATGGACGGGTCCCCCTCCCTATGTTTTGGTGATTCGTTTCCCCCCCCCCCCACCCCCCCCCGACTGACATGAGCTTCCCCAGATCGTCATGAGGATCTCTCGCCTCGACCCCGACGATCCCACTGGCACCAAGCGCCGTCACTTCGAGATCAGCATCGACTCGCCGTTCACGGTCCTCAACTGCCGCGCCACGCAGGCCAACACCTCTCTGCCCGAGTACTCGGGCCCTGACATGTGCCTCAACCAGAGCCGCCAGACCTCATGCGGCTGCCCCGACGCCATGACCATCTCCGGGCCTCCGGAGGGCTCGCCGAACAACTTGTCGACCGGCGCCCTCACCGTCGTCGACGGCTCCGATAGCCTTCCGGCACCGCCGCAGGCGGCACACCTCCCTTCCTCCCCGCAGCCGACCGCCAGCGGCCCCAGACGGGCCTCGCCGCCCAACTCCCAGACGAGCGTGGACCCGTACGCCGACACCCACCCGCGCCCGATCCACCTCCTCCGCGTGCCGTCGTACAACCCCCCGGCCTTCGACGCTGAGGCGCCGCCGCCGCCCGCCGGGAACGAGGAGGAGCAGCTGCGGCTGCAGACGCCGCCGCCGCAGTACGACGTCATCGTCGGCACACCGAGCGTGGACGGCATGGCGGACTACTTTGCGCGCCTCGCGGACTACGGCTACGACGAGCCCGAGGAGGACTCGGACTCTGACGAAGGGCCCGCCCGCATCTCGGAGCGCGGCGGGCGCGTCAACGTCGCGCACCCCCGCACGCCGGGCGGCGTCCGGCGCGCGCCCAGCCGGAGCATGGAGATCCAGCGGCCCCCCGTGGAGCTGAGGATGGAGTCGCTGCCCTCGCTCCGGGGACGCGACGTGCCATCGCAGATTAACTGAACATATAACACTATAATACTCAACGGGACCAAGATCCACCAAACAAGGACAAACGACTAGACTGTTGGGGAGGGGGAAATGAATGAATGGATGGATGGATGGGTGGAACGATGGGAGGGCGGCTTTTTCACGCTTTTTTTTTTTTTGCCCACGCATCATGACTACGGATCATTCGAGGGGGGAGGGGGGGTTCATACACGATTCAAACATCCGGAGGAGAATGGACGGGGAGAGGGAGGGAGGGAGGGAAACCGGTCGGCGCATTTGAACACCAAAACAAAGGAAAGTCACCCAAGCATCCGCTCGTCAGAGATGCCAGGGGGCAAGCAGGATGTCATTTGGGGCAAGGAGGGAGGAGGCGGATTGGATTCTCTTTTGTGGTTTCTTTTTTTTCTTTTGTCGGATATACCTGGACTACTATTTTTCTACGTCCACCGCTTATTTCTAGTCAAAACACTTGATTCCCCGGGGATAATGTAACGTAAAAACTTTTCCGATAACGAAAAGTTCTTTTGACGCCAGGCTGGCTGCTGCTCTGTTTCCTGCGGCACTCATATTGTGTTTTGCCTACATGATGAAGATGGCTTTCAACGATGATCAACCGCCTATATCCAACCCCCCTCCCCCCGCCCCGGGGATGCTTTGAATGCAGGAGATGGCCAACGGTGGCCGGCTGTTCTAGCTGCTACGCCGGGGGGGGGTTCAAAGTCGGATGTCATCATTGACGGGACGTGGCAAGTCTACAAGTTAACCCCACAACAGACACGATGAAGAAGAGCCCTTTTTGCCAGGACTCTCGGGGCAGTAAAACAGACTGGGAACGAGGATGGGGAGGGGGGGGGCGTAGATTGGCCGGCGGCAAGCGAGGCAAATGCTCGAAGCATCTTTGAATATTTGGCCACTCCGAGGAAGGGGGTGGGGGGGTTCGGGTCATGTCCATATCTCACCGGCCGATCCGAGTACGGGTGGCGGCTGTTTCGTCTTTTCGTGCAATGAGGGGGGAGGGCGGACCACGGACGAGGACGCGCCGTCTGGATGGCGGGGTTGAGTTTGGGAAAGGGGGGGGGGGGGGGGGGGGGGGGGGGGTGCGGGGGGGGGAGGGGTGAGGGGGGGGGGGGGGGGTGGATGGGTTGGAGGAACTGGACGGTGAGGCTGGTGTTTGGTGGAAGCTTTGGGGTTGTTGTGGCTCGATAAGGGGGTTTCTATGCGTCTACCCTTTTCCCTCTGCCTCTCTCTTTCTTCCGCTTTTCTCTAATATCCCTCCCCTCGTATAGAGGTGAGGTTGAGCGGCGCCGAGACTTTGGGTAAAGAGTTCGACTCCATGGCCCATTGGGGGGAGGGGGGGAGAAGGTTGAGGGGGTGACAATGGCATTGACAGCACGAGCGCGTGGGCTGGACCCGGCCTTGTGTCTTTCTTTCTTAAAGGAGGGGGGGGTTCCCATTTTGCTTTTATGTTTTTCCCGAGCTTATAGTACCCGGTGACTGGGTAAATAGATTGGGTCCTACTTGGGACGAGGGAGGCCATGCGGAGGGGCTGGGAAACCCGGAATCAAACGAGTTTTTTTTTTCTTTTTTTCTTGGGAGGGGGGTAAAAACGAACAAGATCGTGATGGGTCGGTCACGATGGCGGCGGATCGACCGTGGATGGTTTGGCAGTTCTCCGGTGTGCAGTGACTCCCGCGGATCTCGCCACGACTCTTGGGCATCATGATGATGAATGCCGCAAATCCCAACTGCCGTAATACAAACATGCGTGTATGCTCTCCGCTGGACAAGAGCACAAAGCGTGTTCGGTCGAGGTTCCAGCACGGCTTCGACGGGGTTTAAAAAAAACTCTCTCAGAGTTTCGAGAAAGGTCTTCCGTCTGATGTCTCGAGCCACTCGCCGGCGTCGCGGGGGAAATCCGTCGCTTACTCAGGTGCTCCATGCCGGGATGGGGAAGAGGGGGCGGACAGCGGCACGTGGAGGGAAGGGATGGGCATATTCGAGAAGCATTGGGAAAGAATTGCCAAGGTTTTCTCTTCTTCTTTTCTCGTGATAATTATATCGCGGAAAAAGTGTACATCGGCTTCGATCTGTGGTGGTCGACGCATGGATCGGCTCGCCGGGTCCCGGAACAGGGGGGGAGGTGAAGGTTCACGACGTCGAATTCATGGAGGCGTCTGGATTCCGTGATGAGATTGGAGTGGCATGTACTTCTGGTCGTCACTTGTAACTACCTTGGAGGATGGAGCAAGGAACCTATTCATCTGATGTATCGATCACGATCTTCTATACTTGACCATGGACAGCAAACTTATACTTTGGCAACGTGAAGACTTTGTTGTCACAAAAGGCAAGCATCTCTTGCCGCTTGCTTCCTACACGAACGACTCCTTGTTACCAAATATCCCCATGACGCGCACGACTCCTTGGCTTCGCCCTGTGAGTCCCGAGCAATCGTGCAGCAGCCGCCGCCTGGACTCGGCAGTGGCGAGACTAGGCAAGATCACCCTTTGTGCAACATCCTGTGCGCAGGAGCTTCTGCAAAACTAGGGTTGATGGGTTGGAATCAAGGTGTTGAAACCCATGGAGACGAATCACTTACTCCCTGCGAGCAAGATGACGAGGGCGAATGCAACCGCCGTCACGAGGCACTCGACGACCCTCCTGTTCCTTGCCCCTTCGTCTTCGCTGATCGGAGGCTGATCTTGGAAGATGCCCCAAGGGTCTAAAGGAGGAGGATCCCGTTGTGGTTGTCGTTCAGTCGTGATGTTAGGCAGAGGTTGTCGGTCCGTGGTTTCCGGTGGGTGGCCCCGGAAACCAAGACTCTCCTCTTGTTGCATCCGCAGACGCTGAGATCCCCACAAGCTCTCGCCGGGCAGTGTACCGAAGCAATCATCGATGCTGCTGGCCAAGATCCACGAGAGCTTTTCAAAACCCCCGGGGTTGCCGTACGGAAGGTGTTCAGCGGGAAAAGGATGCCCCTCGATTGTCTGGAACGCATCATACGAATCCACATCGATGTCCCATATGAGCCAAACAGCCTCTCTATAAGCAGCGAGGTCGGTCTGCTCGAAAATCACCTGCCACCTCGGGAGGTCTATGATAAACTCCTGGAGAGAGTCTCTGTGGTGGCGGGCTTCCGGAGCGTCGACCATTGCCCGCGCGATACACAAGAAAGCTACGGCTTCGGCAAGGCTCCGAGGAGCTCTACCGCTGGTTAGTAGTTTCAATGTCTCGACTCCGAGACTCCACAGCGAGCGGTAACCTGACAGCTCGTGGCCAACCTCCCGGAAAGCACTGGTTGGAAGACTGGCCTTTTGCTTCATGTGCCTATGATGGACGGCAAGCCGGTTCCGAAGATACACGTGTGGAAACCACAATATGTTTTTGGCTGCCACATCGATGTGGTTATGGCATGATTCAAAGGCCTCGTCCAGGCCATTGACGCTGGCGTCAAGGTTCTGGCGTGATAAGGTTTCCAGGACGGCGTCGTCGATGATCCCGCGCTCTTTCAACTGCTCGTATCCGAAATTCTTGAATACTTCTCCGTTGCAGAGGACCCCGTCCACGAGCAGCTCGAGCTCACGCAGCAGTGTGCTGTGTCCGGGCCGTTGCCCGTTGGCACGCCACTCAGACAAGCGACCCTGCAGAGCACCATGGTGGCGAAGCAGAAGAAGCCCGTCAACGGACGAAGATATGCCCAAGTTGACCCCCAGTTCTCGAAGCGTGCTTTGAACCAGGTAGAGCAACGGCGTGCTGTTAGACGTGATGCACATGCTCTCGTGTGTCTTTTCTACTAAGAACACGGCGGCTGATGCTACTTCGTCACGGCGGCAAAGGCGTTGGGAAGTGCAGCGTTTGTCCGAATGTTGGTTGATCCACGACCGGTCGCCAAAGAAATCACCCTGATACTGGGCGCCGTGACCTGGCTGGGCTCCCCTGAGCACTGTCGTTGCGCACCTGGCCTAGGAAACCACTGACCCTCTCTTCAGTATTGTGCTTGTGGATTTTCCACTCCTTCAGGCGACTGTTACACATCTTCTCACTTTGGGCGTTGTGTCAGTACAGAGCGGTCAGTGTCCAGCCAATGTGAAGGAGGCTTAGTGGAGTGCCTAATACCCGACGCGGAAGCAATACTTCTCGGAGAGCAGTCGCGCAACTTCCTTCAGGCTACGTTTGTCTTTGATGTAGATGTGTTAAATGAGAGGTTGCATCTGATCCCACTCAGACTCCGAGTACTCTCGTGCGCGCTGACGTCTTCCAAGAGGCGATATGACATTGGGACTATCAGCACGGGGCATATGCATGGCATTGCCACCTGTAGATGAAGATGCCATGCCTAGAAGGATGGATGGCGGCCGATGGCGGCCGATGGCAAAGTATCGTGAACTTTCTCGAAGGAATTTGGAAGATACGTCCGAGGGGATGGAGACTGGAAGTAACGGAATGCGAAGCGTATTTAGTAAGATCTGTAGGAGTGGGCAAGCTTTATACCTGCAAGATCAATGTCCCGTATCACCAGACTCTCAGCAACACATAGGAGGGAGCACTGTCCGTGCTTACAACATGTCAACTATAAAGTCATAATATTGCATGGGTTTACGGCTCAACGGCCAAACGCGCCTAACATACTTGCAAGTATTTAGATTGGGTTTCTTGAGTCCTGTGGCCTTAATTCTACCATGGTTGATAACTATGTGATATCCAGTGTTATTTAGTCCTGCATTGAGGAAGCCGCAAGTGCTGCGGCTTTTCTAGAACATGCCTGGAGCTATGCCAACTCATCATGACCAACATTCAAGGTCAGAGATAATACGACCTTGATCTGGCAGGTAGAAAGCCTGCCCACTCCCACAGATCTTACGAAGAGCAGAAATGTGTCGAACAGTAAAGTTCTCCATGTAGTCTTTACCTCTTCAAGACTCACGTGGACAGAGCTGCTAACCGTACTAGCTGTGCTGTCGCTGGCCCACCCGTCTCCGTCGGCAAGTGTCGGCGTTTCTTGGAGAAAAGTTCCAACGGCGATGTTGGTAGCGAACGGTCTGGATGCAGTCTTCGGCGCAGATGCGGCGAGAAAGAGCGTTTATTTTATTCAGCTCGCCGTTATGTCTTGGCCTCTCTCGTTATCCAAGGCAAACCCGGTAACAGAAAACGAGGTAGGGCCCCCCTGCCCGTCCTTTTTCCCAGCAACCCACGTAGCGAGGGTGTGGCTGGTTCCACCGTTTTTGAACCCAAGGGTTCCGCCGACAGTCACACTGACATCGTCGGCAGTGACGAGTTGAACCGTGAAGGTTCGACCGTCGGTGTTGTTTTCAATCAGGCTGCTGCAGTCAACCGATTCATCCGCTTGGCCCTGCGCCTTGCACGGTGCGGTGAGGCTGAAGGCCGGGATAGAGACGCCGTTATGTTCTGCGGCAGGGGCCGAGACTTGGAAGCTGCCAAAGTCGGAACCGGCGCTCCAGTTGGTAATGGACCAGGTGTAGGGAGCAGCGATGGCAGCCGTGGCCGAAAGTGCGGCGGCAGAAAGGTAAGAGGAAAAGCGCATTGTGGCAGATGGGGGGCGGATGGTTTTGTTTTTTGTTTTTTACACTTGGAATCGACAAGTACAACAAAAGCTTGAGGGAACTGGAGTTCGCTGATCGATATGGTGTTGTAGTCAAAGTAGATGACGGATGATACACAGTCTTATGAGATGGCCAGCAAGATGGATTTAGGCGGGCCCAGAGAGCCTGCCTATATACGCAGCTATGCAGGCTACGGCGACGCCGATGACGGTGGCCTGATTGAAAGCTGGAGGGCAACACTTAACTACTTAACTACTTGATATTATGCAGTGTATCGTTGTTAGACATCCCATGATAGGGTTGCTATATGATGGGGTGTTCATCGCTACGCACTCATATGGTTACAATGACCGCCAAGCAGTCTGGATACTCTATCCAAGGCGCACCATACTATGTATAAGCATCACCACCCCCCAAAACCTTTTTGGTTGTGGCTATACGCAGATAGTGTTACCAACACAGCAGGGGGAGCAGTCTCAGATAAGCGACTGAAGAAGGATTATCGCAGCAATGCATGAACCTTAACCCCGGGCTGGCCGCCATGAGTCGTCTTTCCTTTGACACGACAGGCGTCTTGGCGCCATCATCTAAAAAAAAACCAACTAAGAAAAAACGATCTATTCATCGAGAGAACCTTGACCCCGGTATCTTTGGCGTCGGGGAAGCGTCCGGCCGGCAGGGCTGATGCAGGGTCTCTTGTTGGAAGGTCTCAAATTACTGCGGTAGTCGCCGACTAGTAGTAGGTAATGTCGGGCTTGCATGCCCAAGAGCACCAGGGAACTTCCAGCGTACAGGTTTTATTCAACTAATTATTCTGGGTGAGCCTCTCTCCGTCAACGGAAAACGAGGTAGAGTCCTGGTCAGGGCTTTGCGGATCCCTAAGAAGCTGTCCTGCAATGACGCTATACGAGGTTGCCCCAGTGGTGAATCCAAAGTTTCCACTGGCGATTGCGGTGCCACTGTCGACAGCCACAATACTAAGCTTAAATGTCTGGCCGTTGGTGTTGTTTTCAATCAGGCCGCTACAGTCAGCCGATGCGCCTACGCTGCCCTGCACCTTACATGGTGCAGTGAGATTGAAGGCCGGGATAGGTATATCGTCAAATTCTCCGGCAGGGCCCGAGATCTGAAAGCTGGCAAAATCGGCACCAGCGCTGAAGTTGGTGATGGACCAATTATAAAATGAAATGGGAGCAGCGACAGCAGCCCTAGCTGGAAGTACGACGGCAAGAAGCTGGGTGGAAAAGCGCATGGTGGTAGATGCAGGAGGATGGAGACGAAAAAACGAAAAGTTCGGCAGCTTCAGAAAAAAACGCTTGGTACTGGTCAAGGTGGTTGGAAACGCCTTCAACTCGTCGTCAAAATAGGTGATGGATGTCAGTATTAGTATAGGCCGGCCAGCCAACCAGGTGGATGCAGATGAGTCTGCAGAGCCTATCTGTCTTGCAACGATACGGCGATGCCGGCGAGAATTAAGCCAGCACTTTGGAGTTCCTTACATAGTAGTATTGCGTAGTAAATTCTTGTTACATGGTCGGGCTTTTGCTGGAGAAACATTCAAGGGGTTTCCATGTTTTAGAAAAGCAGCCTCAGACAACGTGACAAGGGGGTTATACATAATCAAGGGGGCACGTGGCCTGAAACCTTTCCCTGCGCATACCGACTATCCACTTGATGCGTAAAGACGGGGGCTTGGAGCTACTTTACTTCAGGTTGTACAATTTTATTTAACCTTGTTCGAGGCATGACTAGCAAAAGTACAATTCCCTGTATAGGTATCTGTGGCCGTGTTCCGATCTTTCCATATCATGTCTTTAGTGAGAGCCACGATGTATGTGGGCCGCAACTCCATACTGACGCTGCGTTCTTCCCGTCGGTAAACCTAGGCACGGCATACCATGAGTATCTCTCACGAAGAGAGATACGGGATATCAATGTGGAAGTTATGCTTGCGTTGCTTGCGAAAATGTATCTTTGGTGTCGGCAAAGTAGTTCGGCTCTGGACAGCCGGGCTAGTTCAGTATCGTGTTCACGACAAGAACGAAATCTTGTTGGAAGGTCTTTGACGGATTACTGCGGTAATCGACGACTAGTCCATGTCAGGCATGCCCAAGGTCACTATGGACCTTTCAAGCTGGTTTATAGACTCCACCGATGCCTGGGCTGCCTTACACTTCAAAACTCCGCCCACCCCCCTGTTGAAGAGTGTATGCTTCGAGGGTATATAAGCCAAGACCATCCGAACACCGTCTGAATTCCCGCCCCGCGCAGACCATATGCTTACCCAGCGCCAACCTTGACCCGGCCGCATTGAAGGTGCGTCTGGGTTTACCAAGCCACTTACCTCGAGTCGTAGTACTCAACGTCTCTACCTATCCAGCGCTTGGCTCTGGCACTACATCAATCAAGTCAGCAATGGGCACGCAGGTAGTCAGGTAGTGTGGCGTCGCATTTCGGCGTCAAACTCACCATTTGCCAGTACAAGCCTTGCATCCCCAGTAATTCCTGATGGGTGCCCTTCTCTACAACCTTGCCCTCTCCCAAAACAAAGATGACATCGGCGTTCTGGACCGTTGCTAGCCTATGGGCGACGCATATCATGGTTCGACCCTTGCTAGCACGCTCGAACGCAGCCTGGACCAGCTTTTCCGACTCGGAATCCAGCGATGACGTCGCCTCGTCAAGCAGGAGGACCTTGGGGTCGCGTATAAGAGCCCGTGCAATAGAGATGCGTTGCTTTTGACCTCCAGATAGAGAGAAGCCTCTGGAGCCGATGTCGGTGTTGTATCCTTCCGGCAGTGACACAATAAAATCGTGGATAGAAGCATCGCGGCAGACCTGATGCAACCGCTCATCCGAGATCGTGTCTGCTTCAACGCCAAGGCAGATATTCTCACGAACGGTTCCCTGGAACATGCACGGTTCTTGGGCCACGAGAGACATGTTCTTGCGATACTCGGCAGCATCAAGGCTATATATGCTCCTGCCGTTGCAGAAAATGTCGCCTTTGTCGAGGCTATAGAAGCGTTCCAGGAGGGATATGACAGAGGTCTTCCCACAGCCCGAAGGACCTACCAGGGCGGCAAACTGCCCTTTGTTGATGGTCAAGTCAATGCCCGTGAAGACAGGAGTGTTGCGGGTGGGGTAGCGGAAGTGGGCATTCTTCAGCTCGATTTGGATGCCGCCTTCCATGTCCGGGATCTGCTCCGCGGTGCCGGTGCCATCTTCTCTGTCTGTATTACGGAGACTAATGATGCGATTCGCGGCGGCTGAAGCCTGAGCTGCATTGGGACCATAGCTGAAGCCTGTTCCGGCGGCCTCGGCGCCTTGGATAACGGCCATGAAGCAGACGAAGAAGTTTGCAAGGCCATACTCGCGGCTGGCCAGAAGGCGTCCACCATACCAAAATATAAGACCTTGGCAGCCCAGGCTGACGCTATCAGCCAAGCCAAAGAGCAGGCTGGTCCAGCGCGCCTTTCTATAAGCCTCGGATACGTGGCCCCGTAGCAACCTGTCATACCTCGAGTGAATAATGTTCTCCATAGTCAGGGAAGTGACCGTCCTAAAGGCACCGATAGCCTCGGCGGCGAATCTGGAGCTCTCGGCGAACACGGCAGCGTTCATCTTCTCAAATTCGAGCTCGTATTTGAATTTCCAGTATCCAGCAAACAGACCGGCAGGCATCGTAACAAACATCGCGACCAGAGCCAATTTCCACCCAAATGCATAGGCGATAGAGAGGGCCCCTATAATGTTGAACACAGCCATCACAAGGGACGACATATTGAGTCCCAAAAGCTGCTCAAGTTGCTTGGGATCGCCGGAGACGCGGGCAACAAGAGCGCCGTGCGAGTTCTCGTCGTTATCAAAAAACGCCGCCCTCTGGTGGAGGATGGACTCGAAGTATTCCTTTTTGTAGACGGCGCTGATCTTATGCTGCACGTGGATCGCGATGGCGCCTTGGAAGAAGTAGCCGAGGCCGACGCCCACGGCGAGCGCAACCCACATGAGCGACCAAAACTGGCTTTCTGAGCGGACCTTGTTGGTGTCGGCGTAGGTGAATACTTGAAAGATGTTGGCGAACAGCCAGGCCATCAGCGGGGTGCTGGCGGCGGAACAGGCTGCGAAGAAGGCGATGACCAGGTAGACCCAGCGGTTTTTCTGTTCTGCGAGGAGCCTGAAGAAGCTGTAAAAGACGTTTGGCTCTTTGCAACGAGACTGTTGTATCTCTTCGCCGACTTCAGGGGCGTCGGCGGTCTTCGGTTTTGCCATGGCCACTCCCTGGTCTGAAGAGTCTTCTCCACTGGTCACATCGACCTCGGTGGGTTGGCCAAGTGACAGCTTCTGCGCGTGGACAAGGCCATGATATACCCCTGACTCGTCTCGGAGAAGACTATCGTGCGTACCGGACTGGATGACCTGTCCCTTGTGCAGGACTACGATTCTGTCAGCCTTCTTGATGGTCGAAAGACGGTGGGCAATAGTGATTGTGGTTCTGTCCTTGGCAACCCGGTCGAGGGCGGCCTGCACGATCTTCTCGCCGCGGACATCAATGGCGCTGGTGGCCTCATCGAGGATCATGATCTTGGGCTTCCTCACAATGCTCCTGGCGATGGCGACGCGCTGGCGCTGGCCTCCAGAGAGCTTGGCGCCGCCGTCGCCGACGGCAGTATCGTAACCGTCTGGGAGGCGGTCGATGAACTCGTCGGCAAACGCCTCGTGACAAGCCTCCTTGACAAGTTGTCGCTTCGACTCCTCGGAGCAACCTTCAAAAGCAGATCCGATCAAGCCGTAAGCGACATTGCGGAAGACCGTGTCGTTGAACAAGAACGGCTCTTGCTGAACAAGCCCTATCTGAGAGCGCCACCACTTGAGATCAATGTCTGCAAGCGCTTTTCCGCCCGTTGTGATGCTTCCCGACAGTGGTATAATAGATTGGTTCTCCACGGCGACGGGCTCTTCTTGACTGTCGACAGGTCCCATCAGATGCCCTTGTTTTCTCTTGCCGAACTTCCTGTCGCTTTTGTTCTTAATGGTCTTGTCCTCGGTTCCGTTGATCTTCTCTACCCCAACCGTCTTCTCAATGATGTGCTGCTCCCGGAGGTCGTACCACCTCTCGACAAGACCGACGACCGTACTTTTACCTGAACCGGAGGGACCGACAATTGCCGTATTCTTGCCTGCCTCAATGGTGAGGCTCAGGTTGTCCAGGACTTTGACGTGTGGACGGCTGGGATACGCGAACGTGACGTCCTTGAAGACGATGTCGTCGGTCGCAACGACATCTGGCTCCCTCAGAGACCCGGTTTTGGGTCGTGGAGCGTCGATGACGGCGAAGAACTCGCAGGCGGCCACCATGGCCCGGGAGACGGCCATGAGGGGGTTCGAGATGCGCTCGAGAGACATGATGATCATCATGACGGACATGAGGACGACAATGATGGTGCCCGGGTTGGCCAGCTCGCCATCGGCAAACTGCTTGGTGCCGAACCAGAAGCTGAGGCCAAAGACGGCATACGTACCAAAGAAGACAAGGCCGAATTGTAGGGCTAGCAACGGCGCCGACCGCTGCCCTTTGGCGCGGGCATCGTCGACCCATTGAGCGTAGCGAGCGCTCATTGTTTTCTGGGCGCCGCAGGCGGTCAGCATGCGGATGCTGCCCAACGACTCGCTAGCAACACCGTTCGCCTTGGCCTCTGACTTGGATTGCTCGTCCTGCAGCCGGACGATGAAGGGCATGAAGGTGCCGACAACGGCCAGGATAAAGACGACGAGCGAAAACGTCACCAGGGTCAGTTTCCAGCTCCATATGAAAGCCACGATGATGGAGCACCAAATGGTGCCGTTGAACTCCATGAAGGTGCCGAGCTTCTCGGAGATGCCGATCTGGAGGGTGTTTGCCGTGCCGGTGATGGTGGTCGCGGCAGAGCCGGGCGGCATCGAGTCGAGCACGTGGACGGACTGGCCAAGGAGAGACTCAATGTAGTGCAGGCGGATGGCGGAAGAGAGCCGGACGCCGATCATGCGGAAGCAGAACTTGTTGACGCAGTTCAAGAAGAAACGGCCGAGGAACAGGCCCATGATGAAGAGGGCCAGCTGGTCCAGCACGGCCTCGAACTCGGGCCTGGTCATGCGAGGGGGTTCCATGAAGTAGTTGGTGAACTGCCCAGCCAGGCTCCCGAACACGATGTTCATCAGGGGCATCGTGGTCCCGGCGCCGATGGACGCGACGGACGCGAGGATGTAAATGACAATGTCCAATCTCGTGGCGTACGAGAAGATGCGAACAAAGTCTTTGACGCCGGGCCGGCGCTCGGGATGCTTCCTGGTCTCCACCGCCTCTTCGGACTTTTCGCTCGACGAAGCTATTCCCGGAGAATCCTTTTCTATCATCAGAGTCGTCTGCGTTTCTTCGACAGCCATCACGGCAAGCGCTGAGCGTTGTGACGCCTTTTGGAAGCCAAATCGGCTAGCCTGAATTTTCGATCTTGTGAAATGCGAGAGAGGTAGACCTGGTAGTTTTGAGGTCTGTGTAAAGAAGAAAGGTAGCTTTTGCACGAGTGGCCGTGAAGCTATACGGGTCTGATGATAGGTTGAGAAAAACTCAATAAAGACAACTAGTCTGCAATATTCCCACGGATATCACTGAACAGGACTTGGATCAGAAGAAAGAAACAAGTTAACAAGTAAGTTGCTTGAAACTCTCACCAAAAAGAGGCAGCCTTAGGTGCGCAGGTGGTATATACCAGGCGCTGGAAGGGGATGTGCCACGCAGACGGAACGGAATGCAAGACCGAACCGTCAGGCGCAACCACTCACCTCAATGATGACCTTACCGGTGAACAATATTCCGAGCTGTGCATATGGAAAGATGTAACCAATCAAGAGTTGTATTCTATCGCGAGCGGCGGCGTGCCGACTAGCATCAGGAGACGGGAACGATCTTTACTCCGAGGCTAAACCTGACATCGCTCTAGTGCCAACCACTCTGCTTACACATTCTTCTACGCATCCCGCTGCACAGTGGTGGTAATGCACTGCTTAAAGGCTTACATCCGTAGCGGTGGATCATGGATGGGGTAAGATGGTGGATGATTGAGGGAGAGAAAGGGTTGGGAAGAGGGTATGTGGGGTGCGTAGGGGATGGAGTCTCCTGGTTGCAGTTATCCCATCCACTCTATTCCCAAGGGGGTCACCCAAGACTAAGATCGATGTGATCAACAAACCAAAAAAGGGCTCTCATGTCTGCCGGCAAAGACTTTTTGGGACTGCGAAGCCAAGAAGGGCAGTGGAGGGCGAAAAGGGGGGGAGATACGGCACGCGCATGAGATGTCTGCTCCGAGACACACGCATCACAATGCTTCGTATTACACAATAGGTACTCCAAACCGTTTGTATTCATTCATCCTGTGGTCTGAATCATACAGCTCATTAAGAAGCACTTACCGGGCGCCCCACGGCAACGGGGTTGTCTTTCATCCCGAAGCATGTCCCGATGAAGGTTGTCTTATTTCTTAGTCCGCTTAGTTGCGTCGATTGTCTTGGCATCCCTGCCCCCCGTCCCGCACCCACGTCTACATGAGCAGGCTGTGAGCTTTCCGAATCCGGGGCAGATGTGCTCGCCCTAGCGAAGAGCGAGACTTGCTCGGAGTCCCGGGCTTGCGTTTCCGTGACTCTGGCCATCTCATCGCATTGAGCATGGAGAGAGTTGGAAAGTGAGAAAGTATACGTACCTACTCACGCACGTAGCTTCGTTCTCGCAGCTATGCGGATGAAATGCTTGTAAATAGCCTATACTCAATGCTATGTTCCTTGCCTCCCCAGCCTTCAGTAGGTCTTCACCGGCTGGATGTAATTCTACCCATAAAGCCTCTAAGCACGCATCGTGAAGCCGCCAGAATCAGTAGTCAAAGAAGCTTGAAATCTTCCCGGGCTGTTTACGACAGCGTGATGGTTGGTTCTGCATCCATGAGTCGACAAGTTTAAAACTTGAACATGGAAAACTGATGCCGTTCCGTCATATGTGTGAACTCGCAACTCCTTGGCCATCTCAACAACAGTGTTCTGGTGGAAGAATATGAATGGTGAGGGGATATGAAGAGTGAGAGGATATGAATAGTGAGCAGCAGTCTCGCCTCTTTTCGTGAACAGTGCGCCGACAGAAGTTGTGATATTTCGCCATTGCAGACATTGCCGTTATGGTTCAAGGTAGGCTAACTCTGCATCGTATTTCCGTTGTATGCAAATTTCGTATGGCCATTAAATGTATGCTGCGAGCTGCCATTGTCCCAGTGTTGCCCGCTGCCGTTGAACGTCTGCCGTGCGTCTCCGTTTGACGGCTCAGGGGGCGGGCCATGCGCGATGGAGCTGAGCATCTGGATCTTGTCGCAGAGACTAAGCAGAATGTTGTCGACCGTCGCCTCGTCGCAGAGTCTGCGGTTCGCCATGACAGCAACCCGCAAGTGGCGTCCGTCGGCGTCGGGGACTCCGACGAGGTCAATATCATGCGTGGACACTTCGTCGGACATGAATCTATCCATGGTGGGGTCCAACTCGCTGGCCTCGCGTCGTTGAACCCTTCGGGGGAGAGTACTCAGCTGGAGACGCTCGTCGCCGTGGCCGCTTTGAGGATGCCGGTCGATGTTCAGGTAGGAAGTAGAGCAGCTGAAGTTTTCCACTGTCTTCGGCCACTCGGTGCAGTTGTCCCTGATATCGTCCAGGCCCAGCGTATTGAAGGGCAGGCTGTCGATGTACTGCTGTTGCACCTTGCGGAGCATTGCCCTCGGGTCAGCGGCCGAGTCAAAGACGACCCGGACCGGCACGGTGTTGGAGCAGAAGCCGACGATGCCCTGGCAGTTGGCAGGGAGGCACTCCCGCCCGGACACCACGTAGCCGAGGACGACGTCCTTGGTCCCGATCTGGTCGCCCAGCACACATGCGGACGCCGTGTTGAAGACCGTCGCCGACGTGATGCCGTCCGCGCTGGCCTGGATAGGCGTCTCGATGGTCTTCTCCGACAACCAGACGCCGTCCGAGACTTCGTGGCCCTCGCCGCTGTGACGGCGGCCAGTGCCGTCGGCGCCCGTCCAGAAGGTCATCGAGGAGCCCTGCAGAACCGAGTGCCAGAATTTGTAACCTTTCTCACGGGTGCTCATCATGTGCCGGACGAAGCTGGAGAAACTGGGCTGCGGCGGCAGACGCTCGCCGATGTAGAAGGCGTGGAGGCCGCGCATGAGGGGCTCGAGGCTGACGCCGTCATAGAGGGCGTGGTTCATCCGCAGCGCCATGCGCACGGGGGAGCCTTGCTTCTTGAGGATGCTGATGCGATAGAATGCGTGCCCAAGGGGGAACGACTCGCGGGTGTCAAGGTCCCCGAGGGCGCGGGTCGCGCCGGTGAGGTCTCCCTTGACGTGGATGATCTCGGTGGGCGCCTCTAGACGGTCCAGCACCACCTGGTAAAACTTACCGGAAACCGGCAGAAACACGGACCGGAAGACGTCAAAGGACCGGACCATGGCGGCGGAGCACTCGGCGACCCTCTCGAGGTCCGCGTTGACGGGGAAGTCGATGATGAAGAGTGCCGGGTTGCGCGGCTTACCCGTGATGGAGTCTTTGATGAAGGTCCTCTGCGACCACGTCACGGGGTAGGAGTCCAGGATCTTGCCGTAGGAAGGATCCAACTGGGGAACAAGCTCTCGCTGGACAAAGGCCTCTGAGTCCTTCCGAGAAAGGAGTTGAAAAGGCTCGCTGTCGGTCGCCTTCGATGTGCCGTTGTTGGCGCCGTCGAGCGTGGTCTGCATGATCTTGCTGGCGAGGGCGGCAGGAGACGGCTTGTCAAAGATGTCCTTGACGGTTACGCTGACGTCCAGTCGCCGGCTGATGAGCGTCGCGAGCTTCGTCGCCGTGAGCGACTGTCCGCCGAGGTTGAAGAAGCTGTCGGTGATGCCGGTCTCAGCGCCGAGCACGTCGGCAAACGCTTCGCATAACGCCTTCTCAACCTCGTTGCGCGGTGCAACGCGCTTCGAGGGCGGCTTGCTGATTCGAGCGGCCTGTGCCCTGCGTGTGAGCTCTCGCCGGTCCACTTTGCCGTTGGCGTTGAGAGGCATCTGGTCGAGAACGATAATATGGGCGGGGATCATGTAAGGTGGGAGCAGAGACTGAAGATGCTCAAGTATCTGGGCCTCCACCTTGCGGCTCTGGAGGCGCTGGAGGGGACGGTTGGTGAGCAGGCTCGCCGGCCGGCCCTGATGCTCGGTGGGGAACTGGACGAGAACGCGAGACCCCTTCTTATCGGGTTGGTATCGGTGGAAGACGGCATCGATGCCGCCATTCTGGGACCGCTGCCGGGCCCAGCTGAGCTCCACGCGGAATCCAGTTTCATTGCCCATCTGGACCAGATCCAGAGTAGACAGAGTCACGCCGCGCTCGGCGGCCTTTTGAATGTCCGAAATCCAGGTTGCACCGTCGACGCCGTCCTGTGCGTCATCGTCGTCCTGCTCCAGGGCTTCGACCAGCAGTCGCTCGAACGTGGTCTTGCTATAAGGGATGTTGCCAATGGCGATGGCGGATGCGTCAGACGAGCCCTGCAACAGAGATAGAAGGCCGCGATGATCCATCGATGACGCTTGGAAGTCGACCCAGACGTTAGGGTCGACCCAAACGTCGGGGTCGACTGCTTGTACAGTCTGAGCGGGCGATTCTGTGCCTCGTACGTGTACGATAGCGCTGTACCGGTACCGGCTGAGCTCGTCGGTGTCCGTCACCTTCGTTGGAAGAATTTCCACGTGCCAGACCCGGTCCGGCATCTGGTCCACGAGACCTGTGAAGAAGGCTGGGTCGACCAGAAGCTCTTCCTCGTCGTCTTCCAACTCTGCCATCCTTTGACGAACGCTGCTTCTCGTGACGTCTTTCTCACCCAACGATTGCAGGGCTCTGCCCGCGAGGAAGCCCCTGTTTGTAGCGTAGGTTCGCACGTCGTGGAAGAATAGACGCTTCACCCCTGGTAGTCGTGCGAGTGCCTCGATAGCCTCCAGGAGATATTCGGCCGAGGGGAAGTGTTGCGCAGCCGAGTTGATGACGACCGTGTCGGTGCGGCTTTGCGCCACCTGGTCCAATCGGTCGGCATCCATCGCCGTGCTGACAAGCACCTGATTCTTTGCGGCAAGCGATGGGGCAGCCTTGGTGCTGTTGTTCAGCAAGACCACGGCCGAGCTGGACGACTCAAGACCAACGTAGTTCTCCACGTCCCGGTCTAGATTGAATAGGATTTTGCCGGCACCCGTACCGATTTCGAGCACGCGGCCCGCCAGTTGGCCGTCGAGCAAGGCCGCCATGCCCTCATCAAGCGATGCTTGCATCTCCCTTTTGTCGGTGAAAATGCCGTCGATCTCGCCGTGGGTTCCCGGATCTCCCGCCAGCTTGCTTGTCTCGTCCTCGATGGAATGGTCCTCTTGCACGGTGACGAACCCGACCATCTCTTGCTCCCGGTCGGCTGTGCCGCGAATGACTATGGCCGCGTCGCGGACGGCGGCATGTCTCAGCATGGCAAGCTCCACTTCGGCTGGCTCGATCCGGTGCCCGCGGATCTTAATCTGCTGGTCAATGCGGCCGAAGAACTCTATTTGCCCGTCCGACGGCCGGTACCGGGCGCGGTCGCCGGTCCGGTATATCCGCACAAGACGGCCGTCGATGGTGACGTGCATGAAGCGGTTTTCATCCAGCGCCCGGTCCGTGTACCCGCGAGCAAGGCCGTCCCCGGTCACAACGAGCTCACCCATGACGCCGATAGAAACCAGTTGCTGGCGTGAGTCCATGATGTAAACCCCTGAATTGCTCACTGCCCGACCAATAGGCACGCCTTGTTCAAAGACATCGCCCTCTTTGATCTTGAAGAGGGTACTCAGGACACTGTTTTCCGTGGGACCGTACAGGTTGTAGACCCCAGTCTTAACAAGGGCCAGAGCATTCGTAGCGTCCAACGGATGCAGACGATCTCCGCCCACGTAGAGGACCTCCAGGGCGCTTAGCATGCTTGGGTTGTTTATAATGCACTGCTTGAGGATAGCTGGCGAGAGCATAGCCACGCGAACCTTCTCGCGCGCAAACACGGCCCCGAGGTCCCGGCTATTCAAGGTGGTAAAGTAGTCGATGCAGACAAGGGTTGCTCCGTTGAGAAGAGCAGTGAAAATCTCCAAGACGGAGGCATCAAACGCAATGTTGGAAACGTGGGCCATGGCTGTTCCCTCTGGGAATTCCTGCAAAACGTTGCTCTGCTTCACGAGACGAACCACGCCGCGGTGTTCTATCATCACGCCCTTGGGCCGGCCAGTAGAGCCCGAAGTGAAGATGACGTACGCGAGACTTGTTGCTGACGGGAGAGATATGCTTGCGGAAGGCTTGGTCGAATTATGACGCGACGAAGCGATGGCGTCACGCAAGGGAGCAAACTGGAGGTTGGGCAGACGGACATCGGGCGTGGAAACGTTGTCGCCGAGGAGGACCAGGCAGAGGCCGGGGACGGCTGACAGAATCGACTCGAGACGCGCAGCGGGGGCGTTGACGTCGAGTGGGAGATACGCGAGGTCAGCCTTCATGATGGCGAGGAAAGCAACGACTGTCTGACAAGACCGCGGAGCAAGCACGGCCACGAGCGTCTCGGACGCCATTCTCCGTAGCCGGAGCCAGGCGGCGAGCCGATCCGACCTCTCACTGAGTTGGGCGTAGGTTAACTGGGTTGAGGCATCCTTGACCGCGACCCGATGTGGATAAGCGGCCACCTCGTTAAGGAACACGTCAATTATGCTGGATTGCCGGGGATAGTCGGTCTTCTCAACCTCGAGGAGACCCATGCTTCGCAACTTTGCAAGCCCACTAGTGAGGGGAAGGCTTGCGATGGGTATCTCCGGCTGCGCCAGACCACGTTCTAGGACCTCCTGGAAAGTATCAACCAGACACCGGATAGTTTCCGGCTCGAACAGATCGGCGGCGAAGAGCACATTGCCGGCCAGACACCCCTCCCCCTGGAAAAGGTGGAATTCGAGGTCGAAGCGGGTGGTGACGGCCACGGGCAGGAGCTCGCTGGAAAGGCCTTCGAGCTTGATACGACCGAGGTCCCGCTGCGAGTTGACGGAGAAGACGAGCTGTACCAAGGGGTTCCGTGAGGTGTCTCTCGAGCCCGGGAGAAGCGCCGAGACCACGCGTTCGAAGGGGACGTCCTGGTTTTCAAAAGCAGCCGCCGCCGTGTTGCGGACCTGACGGACCAGGCCTTCAAAGGATTCATCCTCAACGACGACCCGTATGCACTGTGTGTTGACGAAGAAGCCGACCAGCTCTTCTAATTCTGGCCGGTTGCGATTGGCCATGGGCGTGCCAACTGTGGCGTCTTCCACGCCTGTCAAGCGGAAGTGCGCGGCGCGGAACGCAGCAAGGAGGACTGTGAACAGGGTGACTTGATGTGTCTGGCAGAAGGCCTGGAGTCTGTCATAAAGAGGACCGTCAATCTTGGCCGGGACGATGCCACCTTTGCCAGACGGCACATCTGGGCGTGGTTTATCGCAGAGGAGCTCTGCAGGGGAGCTATCGGCCAGCTGCTTGGTCCAGTAGTCCAACTGTCTCTGATGTTCAACGACCTGTTCCTTTGTCTTTTGCCATACTGAAAAGTCGCGGTACTGGATTGGAAGCGGCGTCACCGCCGGATCCTGACGTCGGAGTGCCGCGGTATAGAAGGTTTCCAGCTCCCTGCGTAGGATATCAACAGACCAGCCATCCGTGATGATGTGGTGCATGACGATGGAGAGGATATGGTCCTCCTCGCCCAGGCGGAAAAGCGCCACTCTCCATCCTGGCTCAGAGCTCAAGTCGAACGGGGCTTGTTGCTCCCGCTGCAGGAGGGGCAAAGGTCCGTCGGGGTTCTCGTGCGAGACGTCGATGATCCTGAGCGGCCTGTCGTCGGTGGGGTTGACGATTTGCACGCCGACGCCGTCGTGATCCTCAAAGGTGGTTCGAAGCGTCTCGTGTCGTCGTTCCACCCCCCGTAGCGCGGTTTGCAGAGCCCCGATGTGAACCGGCCCTCGCATACGCGTGGCAATAGGCATGTTATATAACGATCCGCCGATGTTGAGCTTCTCCAGAAACCACAGGCGACCTTGCGCAAAGGACTGCTCGACAGGCCCCCTGTAGGGTGTAGAGCTGATCGCGTTGTGAAGCTTAGATCCTCGTCGAATCCCGGCCGCGAGGTCAGCAAGAACAGGGTGATCGAACACGTCTTTAACGGAAATATGGGCATCTAGGCGGCGGCTGATGCGGGCGGCCAGCTTCGTTGCCATGAGGGAATGCCCGCCCAGGTGGAAGAAGTTATCAGCAACGCCGACTTCGACCCTAAGTAGGTCCTTAAACTCATCGCAGAGGGCCTCTTCCACTTCGTTGCGCGGCGCAACACGAGCTGCAGCGGCGCTGCCCCTGGGCACAGCGAGGGCCATTTGGGCGAGCTCGCGCCGGTCGACCTTGCTGCCGCTTGCGTTCAGCGGCATTCGATTGAGCAGGACAATCTGCGACGGCACCATGTAAGGTGGAAGCATGGCTCGAAGACGCTCGTGAATCTCGTTCTCAATATCCCCAGCGGATCGTTCTTCCGCTTCGGGACGCTCGGCGCGCTGCCGCTGAGCTGTGACGAAGCCCACAAGCTCGGGGTCCTGGCCTTGTTGCTTCCGGACGACGACAGCAGCATCATGAACGGTGCTGATAGCGAGAATGGCCTGCTCTATCTCGGCCGGCTCGATCCGGTGGCCTCTGATCTTGGTCTGCTGATCCATGCGCCCGAAGAACTCGAGCTGGCCATCGCCGGGTCGGTATCGTGCGCGATCGCCAGTGCGATAGGCCTTGATGGACCTCCCGGCAACGTGAACTCGCACGAATCGGCCCTCATCTAATGAAGCGTCGGTATAGCCACGGGCGAGGCCATCTCCGGTCACTACCAGCTCGCCCATGGTGCCGATGGGGGTAAGCTGTTGCCGGGCATCCATCACGTAGGCCCCGGAGTTGCCGATAGACCTTCCGATAGGGACACCGTTGACACAGCGCTCGTCTTCAACCATGCGGTAGACAGTACTGTAGGTTGTGTTCTCGGCTGGCCCATACGCGTGGTAGAATCCGTGCCGGACCAGTTCGCACGCTCTGAACGCATCCTTTGGTCGCATCGTTTCACCTCCGGAAAACAGCAGATGCAGGCCACTGATGACGGATGGTGCCTCCTCGAGAATCTGCCTCAAGAGAGCAGTCGTAATTAGAGCGGCTGTAACGCCGTTCGCTGCGAACGCATGGCCAAGGGCAGTGGGGTTCAACACCGTCATGTGATCGATGCATACCAACGTGCCCCCGTTGAGGAGCGGTGTATAAATCTCCCATGTGGCGGCGTCGAAAGCAAGGTTTGAGATATGGGCGACCGTATTGGCTGTCTGCTTCATCGAATTGGTCGACTTGACGAGCCGCACGATGCCGCGGTGCTCGATCATGACGCCCTTGGGCTGGCCGGTCGAGCCGGATGTGAAGATAACGCAGGCGAGACTGGTGGCAGTGGCCGGAGTATGCTCTCGGGATCCAGGGGGGTTGGCAGTCTCTCCTTGGCTCAAGACACGTCTGATTTGCACCTGCTCGATCTCTGCGGACTCGGTCGGAAGGCCAGTGACGCCGTCGCCGAGCAAGACCAGCTTGTGTCCCGGAACCGCCGATAGGATAGCCTCGACACGGGCAGCAGGAAAGTTCACATCCAGCGGCACATATGCCAGGTTAGCTTTGAGAATGCCGAGGAACGTGGCGACTGTCTGACACGAGCGCGCCGCAAGCACCCCGACCAGTGTTTCGGGTGTCAGCTGTCGATGCTGAAGGTAGGTAGCGATTTGGTTGGACTGCTGGTCCAATCGACGATACGTGAGAGAGGACGACGCATCAGTGACGGCCACTGCGTCCGGGTGAGCCGTGACTTGCTCGTCAAAGACATCAACGATACTTGCGTCGCGCGGGTACTCTGGAGTATCCATGTCGAGCAGACCCATCTGCCGCAGCTGCTTCCCGAGCCCTCGCTCGGCAAGCGGGAGTCCTGCAATCGGGACTTCTGGCTGCTCGAGGCCCTGGAACAGGATTTCTTGAAAGATGTTGACGATGCCGCGGACGGTCTCCTCCTCGAAGAGGTCCGTAGAGAAGACGACGTTACCACCTAGAGAGCCTTCTTGCTGGGCCAGGTAGATCTCTGCATCGAACCGGGTAGTGGGCCTTATCGACAGAGGCTCACCCTCAAGCCCGCCCAGCCTGATCTTTCCGAGGCCCTGCTGCGCGTGAAATGTGAACATGAGCTGCACCAGGGGGTTGCGAGACGTATCTCTCGACCCGGGCAGTAGTGTAGAGACGATACGTTCAAATGGCACGTCCTGGTGCTCAGAGGCGGCTGCCACTGTGGACTGGACCTGACTGACCAAATCCTTGAAGGTGCCTTTCTCGGTCACGGATGTCCGGATACACTGCGAGTTAACGAAGAAGCCAATCATCTCCTCGAGCTCTGGTCGGTTGCGGTTGGCGATGGGTATGCCGATAGCAGCGTCCTCAACACCAGTGAGACGGTAGTGCGTGGCTTTGAACACCGAAAAGAGGGCAGTAAAAAGCGTTATCTGGTAGTTCCGGCAAAAGGACTGCAACCGCTCGTATACGGCCCCGTCGATTTTGAAGGGAACAACAGCGGCATCGCCAGAAAGCTTCGTGGGTCTTGACTTGTCGCATAGCAGGCTGGCCGGCTGGCTGCCATCAAGCTGATCTTTCCAGTACGCCAGTTGCCTGTCTTGCTCGGCCAACTGTTCCGGTTGTTTCTGCCATGCCGAGAAATCGCGGTATTGGATAGGAAGCGGTGAGACCTGCGACGAGGGGTCCTTGCCCTCGAGCGCCGCAGCGTAGAACGTAGCCAACTCGCGCTGTAAAACATCGAGGGACCAGCCATCAGATATGATGTGATGCATCACAATGGACATGACGTGGTCCTGGTCTCCAAGACGAAGCAAGGTGACGCGCCAACCCGGTTGAGAAGCTAGATCGAACGGGGTCTTTTGGTCCTCCTGCAGCCGCTCCATGAAGTCCTCTCCCGCCGGCACGTCGACCAGCTTGAGGTTCCTGGCTTGGGCTGGCCGGACGACTTGCAAACCGACACCCTCGCGGCCTTCAAAAGTCGTCCGGAGGCTCTCGTGGCGCCTCTCAAGAGCGTACAGTGCGGCCGCGAGGGCTTCGACCTGCAGTGGCCCGCGGAGCCGTACTGCGAGAGGAACGAGGTATCCCGTCGAGCCAATGTCGAGCTGCTCAAGAAACCAAAGGCGCCCTTGGGCAAAGGACTGCTCGACGGGGCCGGTGTACTCGCCCGCCTCGATAGCCTTGTGTCGGGCCGAGTCCCGCTGCAACCGGATCGACACAGCCAAATCGACAATGACCGGCTTATCGAAGACGTCCTTCACCGAGACCCGGGTGTGGAGACGCCGGCTCAGGCGCGCCGCGAGCTTGGTGGCCATCAAAGAGTGCCCGCCAAAGTCGAAAAAGCTATCGGTCGTTCCCACCTCGACGCCGAGGACCCTCGTGAACTCGTCACAAATGGCGGCCTCTATCTCGTTCGTGGGCGCGGTGCGCTGAGAGACCTTTTTGCTGCTGCGCTTCGGCGCCGCCTGGGCCCTGCGCACAAGCTCGCGGCGGTCGATTTTGCCGTTGGAGTTCACGGGCATGCGATCCAGCACGATGATCTGAACGGGTACCATGTAGGGCGGTAGAAGGGTCTGCAGCCGTTGTAGGATTTTGTTCTCCGTCTGGACGGCATCGTCGGTGTCGGCGGAGACGCCATGGGCGACGACAAGACCGACGACTTCGGCCTCTCCGCCATCGGACTTGCGGAGAACGACGGCCGCGTCGAGGACCGAGGCTTGGGCCAGCATAGCATGCTCAATCTCCGCTGGCTCGATGCGGTGACCGCGGACCTTGATCTGGTCGTCGATACGGCCGAAGAACTCGATTTCTCCGTCGGGCCGGTACCGCGCGCGGTCGCCGGTCCGGTACGCCCGGATAGGCGGCCGGCCGTCCCCGAGGGTGATTTCAACGAACCGGCCCTTGTCCAGGCCCGGGTCAGTGTATCCCCGGGCGAGGCCATCGCCCGAGACGACGAGTTCTCCCATGACGCCGATCGGCACAAGGTTTTGCCGCACATCCATGATATAGGCGCCGGAGTTGTTGACGGCGCGGCCGATCGGAACGCCGTTGACGTACTGGCCTCGCCTGCTGACCTTGTGCATCGTGCTGAGGACCGAATTCTCTGTCGGACCGTATGCGTTGTAGACGCTTCCTGAAATAAGGGAGCTGGCTTTGATCGCATCGTGGGCATCAAAGCGGTCGCCGCCGGCGAGGAGAAGTTTAACTGAACCCAGCATTTCCGGCGCGTTAGCAAGATACTGCTTGAGCAAGGGGGTTGGAAGAATCGTTGCCTCCACTCGTTCACGTATGAATAGTGTCGACAAGGCCTTGACGTCCAGGAGGGTGAAATAGTCTACACAGACCACGGTGCCTCCGTTCAGAAGGGCAGTAAAGATCTCCCAGGCCGCAATATCGAATGCCAAATTGGCCATGTGCGCTACGCGGCCGGCCGGGGGTAAATCAGCCGTGCAAATAGTGTTCTTAACGAGCCGCACAATGCCACGGTGCTCTATCATGACACCCTTCGGTCTGCCAGTTGAGCCCGAAGTGAAGATGACATAGGCGAGACTCGTTGCGGACGGTTGCGACCCGGTGCCTTGGGCGACGTGTGTTTCCTCGAGGGCGTCACCGACCCGAACCAGCTCGACGTCTGCGAGCGACGCCTCGGGAACCGTGACATCGGCGCCCAGGAAGAGCAGTTTACGCCCTGGCACAGACGAGAGGATGACCTCGAGGCGAGGTACGGGCACCTTGACGTCCAGCGGGAGGTATGCGAGGTTTGCCTTGAGGATGCCCAGCAAGGCCACGGTGGCCTCGCACGAGCGCGGCGCCATCACGCCGATGATCGTCTCATCCGCCAGACCGCGGCACCGGAGCCATGCAGCCAACCTGTCGGACTGCTGATCCAACTGGGAATAAGTCAGGGCTGAGGAAGCGTCAACAACAGCGGGCGACTCGGGGTGGCTGCGCGCCTGCTCGCGGAAGAGGTCGACCACGCTGGCGTCCCTGGGATATGTTGTCTTCGGGATCTCCAGCAAGCCCATGTTTTGGAGCTCTACCAGACCGTCGGTGAGTCGGAGAGACGAGAGGGCGGCATCGGGTTGCTCGAGACTGCGACGCAGGACCTCCTGAAAGACGCCCACCACGCCGCGGATGGTGTCTGGGCTATAGAGGTCGGCGGAGTACATGATGTTGCCTGCCAGCCGGTTCTCTTCTTGGAACAAGTGGACTTCCATGTCAAACCTCGTTGTCGCGGTGTTGGGTAGAAGCTCGCTGGACACATTTTCCAGCTGGAAGCCACCAAGGCCTCGCTGGGTATGGACGGCAAACATCAGTTGCACCAGCGGGTTACGCGAAGTGTCCCTCGACCCGGGTAGTAAAGCTGATACGATGCGCTCAAAGGGCACATCTTGGTTCTCGAATGCCGCGTTGACGGTGGCCCGCAGCTGCCGGACCAGGGACTCGAGGGTCTCGTTCTCTTCGTCGACGGCGATGCGCATGCACTGGGTGTTGACGAAGAAACCCACCAAGTCCTCAACCTCGGACCTGTTCCGGTTGGCGATAGGCGTGCCTATAGTGGCATCGTCAACGCCCGTCAGGCGATAGTGGGCAGCCCGGAATGCGGCTAGGAGAACTATGAATGGCGTGGCCTGGCGAGCGCGGCAGTAGGCCTGGAGGTTCTTGTACGCAGAACCCTCAATAACGACAGGAGCGAGACCGGCGTCGCCGGTCAGGGCGGGCGGCCGGGGTTTGTCGTTGAGCAGACTCGCCGGCTGGCTGCCCTCCAGCTGCTTTCGCCAATAGCACAGCTGACGCTCATGCTCGGCAACTTGAGTCTCCTGCTTCTGCCAGACGGCGAAATCCCTGTACTGGATGGGCAGCGGTTGTATTCTGGTCAGGGGATCTTGACCCTGGACAGCGGTCGCGTAAAAGGCCGCCAGTTCTCGCTGAAGGATCTCCAAGGACCACCCATCGTAGATTATATGATGCATGACGATGGATAGAATGTGATCGTGCTCGCCTATGCGGAAGAGCGCCGGCCGCCAGCCGGGTTCGACCGTGAGGTCAAAAGGAGAGCTTTGCTCCTTGCCGAGTGCCTCGGCATAGTCTGCTGGCACACGTATCACTCGGAGCTCCTTGGGCTCGTAGGGGTGAATGACCTGGACGCCAACACCGTCATGGTCCTCGAACGTGGTGCGCAGCGTCTCGTGGCGCTGCTCCAGAGCACCGAGTGCCGCGGCCAGCGCGTTGACTTGCAGCGGGCCGCGCAGACGTATTGCGAGAGGCATGACATACCACGATGCCCCAAGGTCAAGCTGGTCGAGGAACCACAAACGGCCCTGGGCAAACGACTGCTCGACAGGGCCAGTATATGGTGTGGGCTTAATGGCGTCATGCTTGCTGGAACCCGGTCTGATATTGGTAGCCAGGTCGATAAGGAGGGGGTTGTCAAAGATGTCCTTGACCGAGATGCGCGTGTTCAACCGTCGGCTGAGGTTCGCCGCAAGCCTTGTTGCCATGAGGGAATGACCCCCTAAGTCGAAGAAGTTGTCCTTGATTCCCACGTCTGTCCCAAGGACCACAGAGAATTCCTCACACAACACAGACTCGACCTCGTTGCGCGGCTCCACGCGCTCGGCTGACAAGGCCTTTGTCCTCGGTTCCGCCTTTGCCTTGCGCGTCAGCTCGCGGCGGTCGATCTTCCCGTTGGCGTTGAGGGGCAGCTGATCCAGCACCACGATCTGAGCTGGGATCATGTAGGGGGGCAGCACGGCCTGGAGGTGTTCCCGGATCTGCGTCTCGAGACGCCGGCTCTGGTGCCGTTGCAGCGGCCGGTTGGTAAGCAAGCCGGATGGTCTTCCGTCGTGTTCCGTCGGGAAGACGAAGAACACGCGGAAGAAGAGGTTGCCGCCGAGCTCATGGCGGTGGAACACGGCATCCAATGCTCCGTTCTGTGACCGTTGGCGGCCCCAGCTCAGCTCCACGCGGAAGCCGGCCTGCTTGCCGATTTGGACGAGATCCGTCGCAGAAAGAGACGCGCAGCTCTTTGCTGCGCTGCGGACGGCCGATACCCATGCCGCGCCGTCGACAGCGCGTTGGGTCTCGTCGTCATCGTCCAACGACTCGACCAGGAGCCGCTCGACGATGGTCTTGCTGTAGGGAATATTGGCGACGGGAACGGTCAGGACACCATCACTCCTTGATCTCCGGAGCAGGTCGAGGAGCCGGGAAGAGTCCAGCTCGGCCTTCTTGAAGTCGACCCACGCGTCGGCAGCGATCGCGTGCACAGGTTGCTGCGGCTGCTCGTCGTCCGAGCTCCGCACGTGAACAACGGCCGTGTATCTGTATGCGCTGAGCTCGTTGGTGGCCTTCATCAGCTTGGGCAGGATCTCTACGTGCCACACATCATCGGGGAGGCGGCTTGCAAGGCCGGTGAAGAAGGCCGGGTCAACGAGCAATTCCTCCTCGCGTGCTTCCAGTTCGGCCACCCGGCGCCGGACCCCCTCGCGGGTCGCAGCCGAGCCCAGTTCGCGGAGCGCCCTTGATGCCAGGAAATCTCGGTTGATGGCGTAGGTGCGAATGTCGCCGAAGAACAAACGCTTGACGCCGGGGATGCGGACCAGGTGCTCGATCACCTGGAACAGGTAGTCGGCTGACGGGAAGTACTGCGCGACCGAGTTGGTCACGACCAGGCTGGCCCGGACATCAAGCTCGCCCACGTCCATCGCCGTGCCGACTCGAACCGTGGCCTTGCCGACTAGGGACGGAATGGACCGGATGTTGCTATCGACGAACGCGGCCGCAGAGGCGGAGGGGTCGAGTCCGACGTAGCTCTCGAGGCCCTTCAGGTTGAAAAGAATCATACCCGTGCCCGTGCCGATCTCAAGAACGTGGCCGGCCGGCTGTCCGTCGTGGAGCGCCAGCATGGTGTCGTCGAGCCATTCCTGCATCTCCCCCTTGTCGATCTCGGCACCGTCATACATGGAGGTCCAATTCAAGAAGTCGCTGCCGACCACCGACCGGTCGATCGTCTCGATATCGGCATACGTGCCCGTCTCAAAGTGGTTGCCCCAACCTTGGACCTGGTTGCTGGCCTCGTTCTGCTCCAGGGACTGATCAACCGGAGCTGCCAAGAAGGCGACCATTTCCGTCTCCTCGCCTTCTTCCCGGCGGAGCACGACGGCCGCATCGAGCACGTCCGCATGGCTGAGCAGCGCCTGCTCGACCTCGGCCGGTTCCACGCGATGGCCACGGATCTTGACTTGCTGGTCCATCCGTCCAAAAAACTCGATTTTCCCGTCTACGGGACGGTGGCGCGCGCGATCACCGGTTCGGTACGCCCTGAGGACCTTTCCATGGATAGTCACCTCTGTAAAGCGGCCGTCGTTGAGGGCTGCATCGGTGTAACCGCGAGCGAGACCGTCTCCCGTAACAACAAGCTCGCCCATCACACCCGCAGGCACGAGCCGCTGGTTGGAATCCAGGACATACGCGCCAGAGTGGCTTACAGACTCGCCGATGGGGACGCCGTTGACGAAGGAGTCCGTCCCACACACCTCGTAGATGGTGCTGATAACCGTGTTTTCCGACGGCCCGTAGGCGTTATACACGCTGCCTCGCACTACCGCCTGTACTTCCAAAGCATCGTGACCATCAAATCGGTCGCCTCCGACGAGCAATACATCCAAAGCGCCGAGTGCGGCAGCCATAGGCTTGATACACTGCTTCAGCAACGCGGGCGGCAGGATAGTCACCTGGATCCGCTCCCTGAGGAAAAGGGTGTTGAGGGCTGCGGCATCCAGGGTGGTGTAATAGTCGACGCAAACCAAGGTGCCGCCGTTGAGTAGCGCTGTATACATTTCCCACGTGGATGCGTCAAACGCAAGGTTCGAAAGGTGGGCAAGCCGTGCTGCCGGCGGAAGCTTTGCAACGACATTGCTATTCTTGACCAATCTCACGATGCCCCGATGCTCGATCATTACCCCTTTTGGCTTGCCCGTTGACCCGGACGTAAAGATGATGTAGGCAAGACTTGTAGCGGTCGGCCGGTCAAGGTTCCGGGAAGATTCGTCGCTAGGGGCGTGACGGAGGGCATCGCTGATCGGCACCATCGAGACATTGGGTAGGTCAAGAGCCGGTCTGGTGACTGTGCTTCCGAGCAGGACGACGACCCGGCCCTCCAAGGCGGAGACGATAGAATGCAGTCGGGCTGCCGGGACTTTGTCGTCCAGGGGAAGGTATGCCATATTGGCCTTGAGGATACCGAGGATCGCGACGATGGTCTCGCATGACCGGGGAGAGAAGACGGCAACAGGCGTCTCAGCCGCGAGACGCTGGTCTCGGATCCAAGACGCCAGAATGCTGGACTTGTGGTCCAGCTGCGAGTATGTCAACTGCGAGGTCGAGTCTTTGACTGCGATCGCGTCGGGGAACGTAGCAACTTGTTCCATGAAAACATCCACCACGCTCGAATCCCGAGGGTACTTGGCCCTCTCCTCTGCATCAGAAATACCAACGGCCTGCGGGCTGCGCAGCCCATCCGGCTCACCAGTCAGCGGCAGGGATGCAACGGGCGTGTCTGGCTGTGCAAGCCCGCAACGCAGCACCTCCTGGAAGATGTCGACAACACCCTGAACCGTCGCGGCCTCGAACAGGTCAGACGCGTATAGAATGCTGCCGGCCAGCCGGCCTTCTTCCTGGAATAAGTGAAACTCAAAGTCGAACCGCGTCGTCGGGGGCGCCACGAGACGCTCGCTCACCAGGCCCTCGAGGGGAAGCCGGCCGATGTCGTGCTGCGAGTGTATGGCGAACATGAGCTGCACCAACGGGTTACGCGACGCGTCGCGGGAGGTCGGCTGCACGGCTGTCACAACGCTCTCGAACGGGATGTCCTGGTTCTCAAAGGCGGCGGCGGTGGCGGCGCGGACTTGCAGGACGAGGCTGCCGAACGTCTCGTCGTCCTGGATCACCGTCCGCATACACTGTACGTTGACGAAGAACCCGATGAGGTCCTCGAGCTCAGGCCTGTTGCGGTTAGCAATGGGCGTCCCGATGGTCGCATCTTTAACCCCTGTGAGTCTGTAGTGGGTGGCACGGAAGGCCGCGAGCAGCACGGCAAAGGACGTGAGATGGTTGGCCCTGCAGTATGTCTGCAGGCTCTCGTAGACGGGGCCTTTTATGGTCATCTGGATGAGGCCGGCGTCACCTGAAAGAATGGCCGGACGCGGCTTGTCGATCAAGAACTCAGCCGGCGTGCTGTTGGCCAACTGCTCGGTCCAATACTCAAGTTGACGTTGTTGAACGATCGCCTGGGCATCGCTCTTCTGCCATACAGCAAAGTCACGATACTGAATCGGGAGAGGGCACACCCGCGACAAGGGGTCTTCTCCACGGAGCGCCGCAGCATAGAATGCCCCGATTTCCTTACGCAGGACGTCAACAGACCACCCGTCCGCTATGATGTGATGCATGACGATGGACAGGACGTGGTCATCCTCCCCGATCCTGTACAACGTCACCCTCCAGCCCATATCAGAAGCGAGGTCAAAGGGCGTTGTCTGCTCTTTCCCGAGCGGCTCGATGTAGCTCCCGCTGTCGCGAGCAGTAGTGAGGTCTACGACTTTCAACGTCTTGTTGCAGGGCGGGTGAACGACTTGCACGCCGACGCCGCCTTGTTCTGCGAATGTCGTCCGTAACGACTCGTGGCGCTCCTCCAACGCGTTGATGGCAATCGAAAGGGCATCCACGCGGAGAGGACCTCGCAGACGGGCCGCAAATGGCATTAAATACCATAGCGCGCCGGAATTAAGCTTGTCCATGAACCAAAGTCGGCCCTGGGCAAAGGATTGCTCGACCGGTCCGTAGTACGGCATCGGCGTGATGGGGTTGTGAAGGGCCGAGCCCGGCCGGATGATGGCGGCAAGGTCAACGAGAACCGGTTGGTCAAAGATGTCCTTGACCGACACCCGGGCGTCGAGCCTGCGACTGATTCGTGCCGCCAGCTTGGTCGCCATCAACGAGTGGCCACCGAGATCGAAGAAGCTATCAGTGATGCCGACCTCGATGCCGAGCACCGTTGCATACTCATCGCAAAGTGCCGCTTCAACCTCGCTACGCGGTGCCACGCGTAGCATAACCGTGCTTGTTCTCAGGGTCGTCATGGCCCTTCTCACCAGCTCGCGACGATCGACCTTCCCGTTCATTGTGAGGGGCAAATGGTCTACCGCGATGATCTGGGCCGGTACCATGTAGGAGGGGAGGACCGCTTGGAGCCGCTGGCGAATGCTTCTCTCGGTCACGGCGGCGGCGGCGGCATCTTCTCCGTCTCCGTGTCCATTCTCCGCCTGCCCGTGCCGGGTATCGGCGTGGACGGTGACGAATCCGACCATCTCCGGCAGCTGGTCGTCAAACTTCCGGATCACAACGGCCGAATCGCGGACCCCCGTGAGACCCGCCAGAACCTGTTCTACCTCCGCTGTCTCGATACGGTACCCGCGAATCTTGACCTGGTTGTCCGTTCTGCCGATGAATTCGAGCTCCCCGTCGGCCGGGCGGTATCGCGCGCGGTCACCGGTCCGATACGCCCGTACAGGCCAGCCGTCGATAGTCACCCGTACAAACCGGGCCGGGTTGAGCGATGAATCCGTATATCCGCGGGCTAGACCGTCACCCGTGACAACAAGCTCGCCAATAACACCCAGCGGCACAACTCGCTGGCGGGAATCCATCACAAACGCCCCCGAGTTCTTAATGCTCCGGCCAATGGGCAGTCCGTTCACGCAACGGTCATCGGAGCCCATTTCATACAGGGTGCTGAACGTCGTGTTTTCCGTCGGTCCGTAAACATGGCAAAGGGCCTTCCGAACGAGCCCCCGCGCCTTGATCGCGTCCTGGGACCGCATCGTCTCTCCTCCGACGAGCAAAACGTCCAGGCTGCCGACGATGGCGGGCATTTCTTCGAGGAATTGACGCATCAAAGCCGTGGTGAAGAAAGCCATCGTGACGTTGTTGGCGAGGAACGCGTCGAGCAGGTGGGAGGGGCTCAGAACCGTCATCTGATCCAGACAGACAACCGTGCCGCCATTGAGAAGGGGTCCGTATATCTCCCAAGTGGTGGCGTCGAAGGCGAGGTTGGATACGTGGGCCAGGCTCACACCCACACCAGCCTGCAGATGCGGACTCGTGTTCTTGACGAGCCGTACAATACCGCGGTGCTCGATCATAACGCCCTTCGGGCGGCCAGTTGATCCAGACGTGAACATGACATACGCGAGGCTGGTCGCTTGCGGCCCTGGCGTTGCGTCCGCTCCATTCTGTCTCTGGCGAGGACGGCTCTCGCTCATCGCCTCGAAAATCCGCACAAGCTGGACGTCGGGCATCTTGAGATCCGGCATGGATATGGTGGAACCGACCAGCAGAAGCTTATGGCCGGGCACCTCCGATAATATGTCCTCCAAGCGAGCAGTAGGGACGTTGTTGTCAAAAGGCAAGTAAGCCAGATTCGCCTTGAGAATTGCGAGAAGCGTGACCACGGCCTCGCATGATCGCGGAGCAAGAACGCCGACCAATGTTCCAGGGGCGAGCTTGCGCTGGCGCAACCAAGCGGCGAGGGTGTCGGACTGTTCGTTGAGCCGGGTGTAAGTCAGCCGGGACGAGGAGTCTTTCACGGCAATCGCCTCGGGGTAGGAAGACGCCGTCTCGAGGAAGATGTCCACAACGCTGGAATCCCGGGGGTAGTCCGATTTGTTCGACTGCAGCAGGCCCATACTCCGAAGGGTTGGAAGTCCGTCGGTCAGAGGCAGGCTTCCGATGGGCGCCTGTGGCTGGTCAAGGGTCCGGCGCAAGACCTCATCGAACACGTCGACCAGGGCCTGCACGGTCTTGGCCTCGAAGAGGTCCGTCGAGTAAAACACGGTGCCCCGGAGTCTTCCTTCCTCTTGGAAAAGGTGAAACTCCAGATCGAATCGAGTCGTTGGCGTGACGGGCAGCATCTTCTCAGCAAGGCCCTCGAGCTGTATCCTGCCAATGTCCTCCTGCTGCGAATGGACTGCGAAGACGAGCTGGACCAGCGGGTTGCGGGACGTATCCCTCGACCCCGGAAGAAGGGCCGATACGATGCGCTCAAAGGGCACATCCTGGTTCTCGAACGCAGAGGTCATCGTCGATCGTACCTGGCGAACCAGCTCGTCAAATGTGTGCTCATCGTCGAGGGCGATCCTCATGCACTGAGTATTGACGAAAAATCCAACCAGGTCTTCCAGCTCCAACCTTGTACGGTTGGCGATAGGTGTGCCTATCGTCACGTCGTCGTCGCCTGTGAGGCGATAATGCGCCGCGCGGAAGGCGGCCAGCAGCACGGCAAACAAGGTAGCCTGATGGGTGCGACAAAAGGCCTGGAGGTTTTCATACATGGTCCCTTCGATGGATAGTTCCACGAGGCCTCCGTTACCGGATATCGTGGCAGGCCGTGGCTTATCACACATGAGGGTGGCTGGCTGGCTGCCGGATAACTGCTGTTTCCAGTAGACCAGTTGACGTTCGTGTTCGGCCACCTGTGCGTCCTCTCTTTGCCAGATCGAAAAGTCGCGATAGTGAATGGGCAGAGGGTTCATCGTCGAGAGCGGCTTCTCGCCACGCAGCGATGCGGCATAAAACGTAGCCAGCTCGCGCCGGAGGATGTTCAGAGACCAACCGTCAGATACTATATGGTGCATCACAACGGACAGCACATGGGACTCCTCGCCCAGACGAAGGAGGGCCGGACGCCAGCCGGGCTCGGTCTCCAAGTCGAAAGGCCGGGAGTTCTCCCTCTCCAGGGCCAGCACCATCTCTTCCTCGGAGCCTCCGGGGATGTCGATAATCCGCAGCTGCTTCGGAACGAACGGCTGCACCACCTGCACGTTCATGCCATCCTGTTGCCGGAACGTGGTGCGCAAGCCCTCGTGACGTTCCTCCAATGCCAGCAGTGCCGTTCTCAGTGCCTCGAGATTCAAGGGTCCCTCGAGGCGAGATGCAAACGAGGAGAGATACCACGTGAGGCCCGGGTACAGACGCTCGAGAAACCAGATGCGCCCCTGGGCGAACGACTGTTCCACGGGCCCGCTGTACGGGTGGGAGACAATGGGGCTGTGCTGGGTCGAGCCGCGCTTCACAGTCGAGGCGAGATCGAGGAGGATGGGATGTTCGAATACGTCCTTGACCGTCACGCGGGCCTCGAGCCGCCGGCTGATACGCGCGGCCAGCTTTGTGGCCATGAGGGAGTGGCCGCCCAGGTCGAAGAAGTTGTCGGTGACGCCGACCTCCTCGGTGCCGAGAACGCCGGCAAACTCCTCGCACAGGGCGGCCTCGATCTGGTTGCGCGGAGGCACGCGGTCATGCTTTTGACCGGAGGCCTTGCTGCCTCTGGGCGTCGTCTGGGCCCTGTGGGTTAACTCGCGCCGGTCGACCTTACCGTTGGCGTTCAGGGGCATCTTGTCGAGTATGAGGACCTGCGCGGGGATCATGTACGACGGCAACACAGCCTTCAGCCGTTGCCAGATCTGTTGCTCCATCGTTGTCGCAAACTCGTCATCGCGACCAACTACTTTGCTGGAAGTCTCGTCGTCGCGAACGGAGGAGTGCGTGACAGCCGTGTTGTCTTCACGGGCCACCACGAAGCAGACAATGTCCGGCTCTTCTCCGTCGAACTTGCGAACTACGGCCGCGGCGTCGAGAACGGCCCCGTGGCTGAGGATTGCTTGCTCGATCTCGGCCGGTTCGATGCGGTGGCCGCGGACCTTGACCTGCTGATCCATACGACCGCAGAACTCGATCTGGCCGTCGGTCGGCCTGTACCTCACGCGGTCGCCTGTTCTATAGGCCCGCACGAGCTCTCCGGCAATATTTACCTGGACGAACCGATCCCGGTTGAGCGTATGGTCCGTATAGCCCCTCGCGAGACCGTCGCCGGTGACCACGAGCTCGCCCATGACTCCCAGGGGAACGAGCTGTTGGTCCGGGTCCATAACGAAGGCGCCCGAGTTGCTTACGGCGCGCCCGATCGGCACGCCGTTGACGAACGATGCGTCACGCCCAGTCACTTCGTAGACGGTACTGATGACGGTGTTTTCGGTCGGGCCGTACGCGTTGTAGACGCTGCCGCAGACGAGGGCCTTGGCCTCGACCGCGTCGCGGCCGTCGAACCGGTCGCCGCCGGCAAAAAGGACGTCCAAGCCACGCAGCATCCCGGGCGCGTTGGCGATGCACTGCTTGAGGAGGGTCGGCGGCAGCATCGCGACCTGGATTCTGTTTCGGGCGAAAGCGGCCTCCAGCGCTTTGCTGTCCAGCGCGGTGAAGTAGTCTATGCACACGAGGGTCCCTCCGTTGAGAAGCGTCGACCAGATCTCCCACGTTGAGGCGTCGAAAGCGACGTTGGACAGGTGCGCCACGCGGGCGGCAGCCGGGAGCCCGGAGTTGACGCCGCTCTGCCTCGTCACCAGCCTGATGATACCGCGGTGCTCGACCATGACGCCCTTGGGCCGGCCCGTGGAGCCGGAGGTGAACATCACGTAGGCCAGGCTCGCCGCCCGTGGCCCGGCGAAACCATCGGGCTGGCGATGAGCGTCCGCAGCCTCGCCCAGAGCATCTGTGACGGAAACCATCTCGACGTCGGCGACGTTGATCGGCGGCTTCGGCGTGTCGGCACCAAGCAACAGCAGCTTGCAGTCCTGCACCGCCGATAAGACCGCATCGATGCGGCCGGCGGGCATGTTCACATCGAGCGGCAGATAGGCGAGATTCGCCTTCAGAATGGCGAGGAAGGTCAGGATGGTCTGGCAGCATCGAGGAGCGAGCACGGCCACCAGGGTCTCGGGCGCAAGCTGATGTCGACGCAGCCAGCCGGCGAGCGCATCGGACTGCCGGTCGAGCTCGGCGTATGTCATCGTGGGCGAAGACGAGCTGTCCGTGACGGCCACGGCCTCGGGGCGGGTCGCCACCTGATCGCGGAAGAGATCCACGAGGCTGCCGTCCCGCGGATAGTCCGTCATTTCGACGCCGTGCAGGCCCATCCGGCGCAGTTCCGCCGTCCTGTCGGTCAGGGGCAGGGTGGCGACGCGGATCTCGGGCTGTTCGAGGCCACGACGGAGCACCTCCGAGAAGGTGTCGACGACGCCGGCAATGTTGGCGCGCTCGAACAGGTCGGAGGCAAAGAGAACGTGGCCGCGGAACCGGTCCTGTTCGCGATACAGATGGAATTCCACATCGAAGCGGGTGGTAGGCACGACGGGGAGAGACTCGCTGCGGACGTCCTCCAGATGAATGCGGCCGAAATTCTCTTGCGAGTGCAGTGCGAAAGCGAGCTGGGATAGAGGGTTTCTCGATGCGTCTCTCGATCCAGGGACAAGTGCCGACACGATACGTTCAAAGGGCACATCTTGGTGCTCCCACGCCGCGGCTGCAGTCAAGCGCACTTGTTGGACGAGACCGTGGAACGTCTCGCTGCTCTCGATAGTCGTGCGAAGGCACTGGGTGTTGACGAAGAAACCCATCATGCCCTCCAGCTCGGCGCGGCCACGGTTGGCCGCGGGGGCGGCAATGGTTGCGTCTTCTGCGCCAGTCCAGCGGTAATGCGTTGCACGAAAGGCCGCGAAGAGGACGGCGAACGGGGTCACCTGGTGGTCGCGGCAAAAGGCCGAGAGGTCCTCAAACAGGCGGCCCTGGACGGCGAAATCGATCTCCCCGGCATGGCCCGAGAGGATCGCCGGCCGCATCTTATCACATATAAGCTCGCCCGGGGAGTTATTTGCGAGTTGCTTCGTCCAGTACTCGAGCTGCCTCTGGTGCTCAGCGACTTGCGTCTCTTGCCGCTGCCAGGATGCGAAGTCGCGATACTGGACGGGGAGGGGAGGGAGCCGGGTCAGGGGGTCCCCGCCGCACCGGGAGGTTGCGTAAAGGATGCCTAGCTCCTTGCGCATGATATCGACCGTCCAGCCGTCCGAGATGATGTGGTGGAACACAATCGACAAGACGTGGTCCTCGTCGCCCAGCCTCAGCAGCGTGACCCGCCATCCCGGCTCGCTCGACAAGTTGAAAGGCGTCGTCTGTTCCTCCCGAAGGACCTCCTTATATCTGCCGGGAGCCGACGACACGTCGACGACTCGGAGCTCCCTGAAATGTCCCTCGTGAACCACCTGCATGCCCACGCCGTCGTGCTCCTCGAACGTGGTCCGCAGAGTTTCGTGCCGCTGCTTCAGAGCATGAAGGGCGGCGGTGAGGGCCTCGATGTCAAGGGGGCCGCGCAGCCGCTCTGCGAAGGGCACGAGATACCACGAGGAACCCTGGTTGAGCTGCTCCAGGAACCAGAGGCGGCCCTGCGCATACGACAGCTCGACGGGCCCCCGGTACGGCCCCGCGGCGATCGGGTCGTCCCTGGACGAGTTCTTCCGGACCATAGCCGCCAGGCCCTTCCAGGTCGGGTTCTGGAAGATGTCGGTCACGGTTAGCCTCATGCCGACCGACCTTGCCATGTTGACCAGCTTGATCGCCGCGATGGAGTCGCCGCCGAGATCGAAGAAGTTGGCGCCGTGGCCGGCGGGCGCAGCGGGCAGGTTCAAGCTCCGGAACCACATCCGCCGCAGCTGGTTCTCTGCGGCGCCCGCCGGCTCCCCAGCCGAGGCCTCCGGCTGCGAGATGGCGCCCTGGATGAGCTCCTCGACGAGCTTGGCGCCGATGGCACGAAGGCGCTTCCGGTCCGTCTTCCCAGTCACGATCGTCGGACGCTGCTCCATGCGGATGAGATAAGACGGGACCGCATAGTCGGGAAGTGCCTGCTGCAGCGGTGCCCTGATGCGCCGGGCGGCGCTGTTGTCCAGTATGTAAGCCTCCTTGTCGATATGGGAAGACTCATCAGGTTGGAACGGCCCGAACAAGAACCCGACCAGGGCCGCGCCGCTCGCCTCGTGGGATCGCTTGACGGCCTCGGCAACGGGTACCAGGTGTCTGGGCAGCGCCTTGCGCAGGTGACTCTCTACGTCGCCGAGCTCGACACGCTGTCCCCGGATCTTGACCTGCGAGTCCCTGCGCCCGAGGTACGCCACGGTACCGTCCGGTCGGTAGCAGACGAGATCTCCGGTCCTGTAGAACCGGTAGCCTCTGGCCTTCTGTTGCCGCCGCCACTCCGCGGGGTACCAAGCCGGCGCCTCGTCGAGGAACGGCGACTGGTCCGGGGGCGGGGGCACGACGTAGCCTCTGGCGATGCCGGGGCTCTCGATCATCAGCTCGCCGACGCACCCGATCGGGGCGAGTCTCCCGGGGTCGTCCGGGTCTGTGATCCAGTAACGGGCACCCATGGCGTGACCAATGCTCTGCAGGTCGGTCGTGTCTGGGTAGACGCGAGCGCCGCCGCATATGGTCGAGCTCTCGCTCTGGCCGTACGAGTTGATGACCTGAATCCGGGACGAGAACGAGTCTCTCTGGTACGCCGAGAAGGGCTCGCCGCCCGAGAGGAGGGTCCGGAGCCCGGAGAGGCTCTCCGGGGAGATGGTTGCGACAAAGGACGGCGTGAGCGTCGACCAGTTGACGCGCGCCCTCTTGATGAAGCCCGAGATGTCGTTCATGCGGTCGTGGTCCGAGGGGATGCAGACGCAGCCCCCGTGCATCAGGGTGCACATGGTCTCCGCCAGACTCGAGCCGAAAGCGTACGAGGAGAACTGGAGGGAGCGAGTATCCTTGTCGATGCCGAGGGAGGGGCTGAACTGGAGGGCACACGAGGCGAATGCCCGGTGCTCCAGCATGGCTCCCTTGGGCTCGCCGGTGCTGCCCGAAGTGAAGATGATGTAGGCCAAATCTTGCGGCTTCGCGACGGCCGCGAAACCTGCTTGGCCTTCGGACAGCGACCGCAGGAGGTCATCTTCGAACACGACCGTGACGGGCACGAGCCCGCGGAAGGTATCGGCGTGGGGCCGGGAGGCGAGGGCGAACGAGGCGGACGTCTGCCGGCATATCTGGGCGACGCGGGCCGCCGGGTGGGCCGGGTCGACCAGCGCGAATGCGTGGCCGGCCTTGAGCACGGCGAGGACTGCGGCGACCATCCACTTGGACTTCTCGAAGCAGAGGGGCACCGCGTGGCCGGCGTCGAGCTTCAGGGACTGGATGTACCCAGCGAGGCGCGAGGACACGTTGTCCAGCTCGGCGTGCGACCACTCGCCGTCCCAAGCGTGCACGGCGGGGCTGTCCGGTGCCTCGACAGCCTTGCGTGATATCACGTCGTGGAGGCAGACGTCGTACCTCAGGGGCAGCGCCGAGTTCCAGCTCTCGATCTCGGAGCGGTCCTCTGCCGTGACGAGGTGGAGATCCTTGACTGGCTTTTCCACATCATCCTGTTGGAACTGCACTATCAACAGCCCCAGCTGCTGTAGGAAGCGGGCCACCTGCCTGGCATCGAGAACGCTCGCGTCGTATCTTGCGACAATCGAAGCCGAGTCCTCGGCCATGTGGCAGTGCAGCAGGAGGGCGCGATCCAGACAGGGTGTGAATCTGTCTGATCCCACTGCGATTCGACGGAGCACGAGACCCGGTCCGGCCGAGACATCGCCATGACCGTGCTCAGATGGTGTGACCGCCAGCACCGTCTGGAACCCACACGCGGCGGACCCGAACTCCCCGGCACCGCGGACGCTATCCAAGCCGGCGTGCTCGAACTCGCGAACTGCGGCATCGTGGGCCGCCACCGACCGGAGAAGGTGGGAGGCCGGTTGGTGAGGATCGCAAAAGACGCGGGTGGGCATCACGGTCCGCGTCAGGCCTTGAGGCGAGGACGCCTGCCCCTCGGGGCAAGGAGGCGGCCTCTCCACCGCGACGCCAAAGAGCGCTTCCGACGCGTGGGTGTAGCGGGCCAGGAGCACCGCGAGCGCCGCCCGGCAGACGGCAGTGTTGTCCCAGTCCCTTCGGGTCGGGACCCTGTAAGAGATGTTATGCTCGGCCTGAGCTTCAGGCCGGGGCTTGGTCAGGCGCGATGGCAAGGCAGGAAACGAAGAGGCGTCCAGTCGGTCAAAGTGGCGCCGCCAGAAGGGGGCCGCGTCCGTCGGCGCGGGGGCAAGACAGGCGACGGGCGCCCCGACCGCCGCGCCGGCGGCATCCCGGACGGCATCCTTGCCCGAGTAGACAGCAGAAACTCTGCGGAGGACGTCTTCCTGCAGGGAGCTGTCCACCACGGCGTGGTTGAAGGTCCACAGCAACAGCCTCTGCTTCTCCGTGCCCGGGCCCTCGAGCAGGGCGTACCGGGTGCCCTGCTTCTCGGCCGCCGCCGCCGCCGCCTCGGCCTCGACGGAGGCTTCTCTCTCGTCCGGCCGGCCCGGACGAGCCCACGCAAAGTCCTCCGACAACACCGCCCGGTAACGGACCCCGGTCCCGGAGGTGAAGAGACGGGTGCGCAGGGCGGGCGTCTGGCGCGTGACCTCTTTCAACGCCGCGGCCAGGCGCTCGACGTCGACGTCTTTCCCGATCTCGAACACGGCGTGGCCAACGATGCTCCGCTCGTCGCCGGCGGCCCACTCCATGACATCGCGTTGAGACGGTGTGCAAGGCAGCGCCATCTCAACCTTGCCCGGCGCAACGCCAAAGTGACGGGCTGCCTCCGAGGTCAACGCGCTGATGGGCTCGGGAGACGCAACTTCAGTGAAGGAGAGCCCGTCGATGCCAGGCGTCTGTAAAATAGTGGCCATTTTTGCGTGTAAACGAATGGTATTTTGTTTGAGGTATTGTGGCCTTCTGTAACGGTAACTATTGGAACTTGAGTTTGGGGTTTTTTTTTTCTATTTGTTCTTTTTGGTTGTTTTCGGAATGAAATCTTCAGGGCTGTGTGACTTTGTATGATGGGATATTCGTCTCCAGGAGACTCTAATAAGCTCTGGAAGGCTATCCAAAAAGTCAAGAGTCCGCGTCCTTACAGATTGGCTGCTGATTATCTCACGGTGACCGCTTCCAGCTAAGTATTTAATTACAGAGTCGCGCAAGACACATCCTAACACTTGTCCGAAGGCTGTCCGTTCCCAGCCTCACGCTAGTCCCATGACCGTTGCAGCCCTCTTGCTCTGCGGTTGGCAAACATGGATGGCAGCCTGTCTTACACGGGTGTTGTTGAATGAGTGTATACATCCCCACCTTCCTGATCGTGGTCGAGGGGAGGCGTAAGGTTGGTTGCGGGATAGGAATGATTGCCGCCACAAGGGCTTGAAATAATGACATGTCAGTATTCCCCTAAGTTGTCGTCGAGGAGCCAGGTGTCGTGATCCTCTCAAGCCGACCTTTGGAATTCTATCCATCTTAAAACCACCTTTGCCAGTGGCCCTTTGACACTAGCCCCTACTATTGCAAGCCTTGGCTAATATCTATTGCGAGGCTGAGATGCTAGGGACTTGTATTCACCGAGAGAGTTTTAGTGCCACATCTGTTGGCTGTCTTGTTTGTCAGCACATACGGCAATATCGCGTAAGTCGACACCATTCATCACGCAAAGAGAATGGGTCGTTATATATTGGTGAGAGTCTTCGGTATAGCCTTGTACCTGTTGGGAACCAAAGATCAATACATCCCTTGCCTTGGAGTTCTGAACTGCAGCAACATGTTCGAGTGAAGATTGACTGCACTCTTAGGTCTACAAAAAACATCCAAAGTCTCTGCAAGTACTACGGGCCAGTCATACAGCGACACGATTGCTAGGGTAAGGAAGAGGAGGGGCTGTTGTTGTTCACTCTCTGGCACTATTCAGCCGTCAGCCATTCAACCAGCGCTGCCCCTCCGATGACATCTTACCGTAGTGAGACATTCTTTCCCTGCCTAGATTGCTTCGACATTTCCTCCTTAGCCCACGTTAACCTCAGTTGAGGGCGGGCTGTCTACCGGCCCGTCATGACACAGCCCTGGCGGTGAACAGCGCACACAAAGACAGGCAACCCGGACTCGGTTGATTGTTGCCAACCCTTCCCCGCCCCTTTCTCTTTACAGGTCTCCCTACATTCGGGATACACATACCTCGCTAGGGAACCGATGGACCCGATTAGGCAATTCATCACAGGAAAGAATGCTGCAAGGCCCGCGGTGGTCGATCGATCATACGCACGTTACGGTACATGTATGCGGGGCGGGGTTCGGCGAGATGTGATTATATTTAACAAGCATGACCAGATCTCTGCACTCCTCACCACCTCATCCCGCCGGTAGCCGCCAGCGAGACAAGGGGGCAGGGGGGGTGGAACAGCTCAAACCGAATACACCCTGATGACCTGTTGTAACTGCTTGTCTCATTCACAGCGGCTGCGTCAGGTGGAGCTGGATGTGGAGGGCGCTATAGACCTGGCCGGCGTCGGTCACATCACACTTCACCGTATGGACGGAGGGGTTGTCGAGCGGGATGATGTCCAGGCTGATGACATGGTGGCCGTACCGCAGTTACTTTTGGATTACGTGAGGCCCAATTACACCGGAGCCGTCGGTAAAGATGGCATGCTTACCCATGTTGGCTTGGTGATTTTAGCTTGAATCCGGAAAGAGAATAAATGGAATAGGGTGCTTGGAAAAAAAAGAAAAAAAGAAAGAAAACCACAAAACGGTGTTGGGGGCTTTTCCTACTTGGCGACGGTGTCTCTGGTACGGAGAGCGTTCCGGATGATGAATGGCGTCAAAAGGTACAACCTCCCACCAAGGTGAAGACCAGGCAGGATAATAAAGACTTGAGACCTAGACGGGTTCTTCCAAGTTGCAACTCTAATTTCGAATTCCGGGTTACGCGCCGTTCAAAGCGCCTTTATCAACACCTTTGAAGGTTGGCATACGAATACGTGACTGTCATGTATGATCTGCTGCAGTCTGCCGCCCTCGGTATTAGAGAAGAACCCTTGAACAAACAACGGATCTATCCCCCTCTTCCCCCGCGTACTGTGACGTATATTTAGCGCAGTTCAGGCACTGCGTGCTCAACACGTGTAAGACACTGCATTCCTCGAGCTTTTCGGCAACAGAACATCTTGATGACCTATCAACAAAACTGTGTTGTTTAGTTAGGCAGGAAGCGACATTCCAAAACGGGAAGCACTGCGGCAAGCCCACCGGGAAGAAGTGGGGCGCGCCGTGCACGGATCCTCGCTTCTGGATGTCTGTCAGCCCTACTCTATTACGTAAAGCGATCAGCCCCCACTTAGTACAGTATCGCCTGCCCAAATAGCGCAGATACCTGAGTACATCCATGGACATGTCAGCACTGTGTCTCGGCTTTCACACGATCTGATTGGTCACAATAGCACCCGGTCTAGGAGCACCATGACTACCCGAAAGGGTACGTACCGCCCGCATAGGTAGGTATTATTCAAGTACCATGACTAATAGTATACGGATATAGCAGTCATCAAAGTACAGGGTGGCAGGGGTAAGTTTTATGCCCCTAGTGATGTAGATCACCACACAGTTTTTAAGCATACCTATCTCTTATAGAAATCTATAGTGGTGGTGATAGGTAATGCGTCATAGCTAGATGGCGTTGACAGCTGGCGGACTGGAGGGGGGGTACCTGACAGGGGGCATAAAACTTCGGCCTGGTACCACAGTATCCCTTAGCGGGGGTGCCTCAACTTTTATGTACATAGGAGTACTTTGACAGATATATCGTCGTTGGCGTATTCTGAGTCTCGTCGACTCTAATCGCTCAGCATCTCATTGAATCAAACCACGCGTGCGGCCTCGCACCACGCATCGATCGCCTGTAAGGCTCAGCCGTGACGGTCATGGTGGAACCCACTCCAGGAAGTTACAACATCACATCGTGTCTTGGAGCACGTCCAGTCAGTCACTTATGATAGCCTATAGGAGTAGGCCACAGCCAAGGGACCACCTCTCTTTATCTAGCATTATCTTCTCATTCCATCCCAAGTGTTCTCAAAGACTATTTAAACTACAAAATCAGATTAATTGTTTTAATTAAAAGGTCCCTTACCCGCATTCAAGAGTATTCCATCGGCATCAAATGCCCACTATTGATCGTACACTTCGTGAGGACGCGATCCTGCATCAAGACCTGCTATGCATCTGAAAGACTCCCTGCTCCTTGTCTCTCTCCTTCAGGTTCTTCGACCTCTTTAGGAAAGGGAAATAATTGTATGGGTGGAAAGCGGTGATGGTGCCGATGGCGATGAGCATCATCGCGCTGTCGAGGCCCAGGAACAGCGGCTCGTTACGCAGAACGTCCATAGTGATGGCAGGAATATTCTCCGCGATACTTGTAGTACATTCAAGTCAGTAAAACCAAACCATTCTGAGGCGGGGGTGGTCCCCGACGTACCGATACGCGCAGCGGACTATGATTGCAACGTATGCCACCGCGAGAGCACACACAAATCTGCGTACACGCTTCGCCTCTCCGTCGGACGCCGCATCCCGGCACATGGGCTGGGCGTCGCGCTCAGTCAGGTGGGACTCGGCGCGCAGCTGCCGGCCGGACGCGAGCGCTGACCTGCGTCTCGCCATGTAAGCCACCATGAGCAGCCCGCAGCAGACCATGTTGGCCACCTGGAAAGACACGCCGCCGATGATGAGCTTCTCGCCGACCGCAGCCATCGTCTCGTCGCTCGATCCCGACGCCTTGGCCGCCGTGATGGCGCCTCCCGCGACCTGGATGACGATGGAGAGGAAGTCCGTCCCAACAAAGACCCACGGGTACAGCGACGGCCGGAGGACGGACCACTGCGCGCCGTACCAGATGACGAGGTGCTTGAACGTGACGGAGAGGGCCGCCGCCACCAGGGTGGGCGCCAGGAGGAGCGCGAGGTACTGCTGCGCGAAGGCGTTCAGCTCCCAAGGGTTTTCCGCGAGCTTCGCCCGCCCCCAGTACCCGAGGACCTCGAGTATGGTGCCGATGCCGAGCCAGATGACGAAAGACCACGTCCGGGACCGCATTCCAAAGTACAGCTGGCATATAAGACAAGCGCCAAAGGCGATCATAAAAAAGGTCGCAGCAGGCCTTGACAAGTAGGTTCCGTAGACCGTCAGCTCGACGGGACACCGCCAGTTCACCTCGTCGCAGGTGTCGTACGACGGGACGAAGGTTTTGTTGCCCGACATGGTTGTAGGGTAGAAGAGCTTGAGTGTATCTGGGGCGTTGGGGAGGACCGGGCTAGATTCCTTTCCAAGGGAGTCTTTGCGTATGGGAGACGAGAATGGGTTTCAAACTGCCCAATGGCTCGTTTACGATCATACCTAGAGAGAAGAGCCGGTCGTATTTAAAATTTGACGAATGCTTCAACCTAGCACAACGCCAGGAGGCCTTGCACGTACAACGAAGATTATACACCCGTCTGGAAGACCTCAAAGGGACAGATCTTGGGCTTCATTTGCATGTCGCAGAATCACGGGCGCGAAATGCCCATAAAACCATGTCTATTGAGACGTTGACGGGGCATTGCTGAGTCCAGCGGGGGTGCGGCCTGCGTGCTAGTCGACAGAACATGACGCAGCCAGAGATGCGAAGCCACTCTTGGCAATGGATACCGGACAACAACATTCTTCCGCGCGCGGCCCGGCGTCCTCTGGGCAACGAATCATTCAGCTTGCGCCAGGAATCGCAAACACCTGGCGCAGAGGGCCGCAGTAGATGATCGCCGTAGGCCCAAGGCAGGAGTCAGGAGAGGCGCTATTGGTAGATCCGTCTGCTCTGTCCCAAACGTCCTCCTGATGAAACCAAGGGTTTCGGAGGACCGTCTTTCTATACAATCTCCAGTCCCCTGTTGCCCCTCTCCCCTGGTGCCACGATCCACGTGGAAACCGTTCCGTTGAGACCGTGGGTTATGGGTGAAGCATTCCTGTCGTGCGGGGAGCGTTCCGAAGCTAGGGCGGGAAGAATGTTGTGAAGAGACCGAATCAATGCAGCGGATTGTCACGCCAACCACCGTCTTGTCAACAGTCACGTCAGCAGAGACAACATGGCTTAGACACCCGTCCCCCCTTGCATGGACTAGCCCAGATGTCATCAGCCGATCGTAGGAGTCGGGCCACATCAAAACCTTCGGCCTCTGACAAAGTTCCGGCCCCGGCTCTAGCGTCGGGCGCGCTGCCGGCCCTCGCCAGTCTCCCTCGCCAGAGGATCGGCCTTGGAAATACAAACGGCTGAAGGCTGTTGGCGAATAATTAGACAACGCTATTTGAGACATTGTTCCACATTATGGCGTGCCGTTCCGTGCCGCTCTTGGCCAGGTACTGTTACACCCGGTTCTATCTAGGCACCCAACAAGGCCAACAATATACACCATGGCCTTTAGACTTTCGACCTCCCGTCCACAATCTCACAGCTCACCCCGTCCACCCCCTCCACCTCGTAGAAAGCCTGCGGACTCCGGCGGGGTTCATCGTTGCCCTCCGCGTCCTCTCCCTCTAGTCTTTCACAACCTCTCGTCCTCGGTCTCCATTGTTTCTCGGGCCACTTCGAGGACACCGAGCATGGGCACACCGGAAGCTCGAGACCCGGCTTCGGCCGCCACTCATGCCGTCGGGGCCGGCGGGCCGAGCGAGAAGCGCCAAGGACGCCGGCCCGCGTGCGTCGAGTGTCGGCGCCGGAAGATAAAGTGTGACCGAAATCACCCGTGCGTGTCCTGCATAGCGGTTTGTCTGCCTCCCATCCCACCCCCGCGCCCGCTCCGATGTCCGCCGCGTGCTTCCCGCCGCTGACGCCTCCAGCTTGACCACGAATGCCGCCAGCCGCCTCCCGGGCCGGCTCGTCGGCCGAGGCGGCGCAATCACCACGAGCTCTACGACAAGATCGCCCGCATGGAGTCGCTTCTCGAGCGGTACGCCGTACCTCTCGAGCACAGGAAAGCCCAAAACCTGCTTTCCGACCTTCACTCCGACATGTCGAGCTTTGGCGAGCCGGACGGTCTCCAACAACCCGCCGCGCTCGCCCACACCCGGACGCAGCAGCCCAGGGGCACGCTCGTTCGGGTCTGGAATGGCGGTCTGGAGTTCCGCGACAGCAGGGCGATGGCTGTCGTATTCGATGACGTAGGTCGCCCTCAGAAGTCCCTGGACGCCCGCCTCTTCTGCGGTCACCCTGCAAAGCTTTCGGGCGGGCGCTGACAGCCATTTCGGGGTGGGGGGGAGCACAGTTACAGACAATCCGTGCTCTCATAGATGTTGAGCTGGAGCAGGAGGCATGGCTTCCGCTCGTCGAGGCTCCTGGTGAGCGACGACAAAGCTGCGATACAAGTATCCCTTTCATGGATCAAATGTCTGTCTGTGTTCCGCCGGCCCACGCGGTCGACGTCCTCTGGCGCGTGTTCCTCGACCGTGTGGACCCCGTGACGAAAGTCATCCACGTGCCGACGTTTCACACGCGTGTCGTTGAAGCCATCAACAACTTCGCCGGCGTCCCACTAGCCACGGTAGCTCTCCTCTTCTCCATCTTCCTGACAGCGTCTGGTTCCCTGTCGCGACAGGAGCACTGGGATGAACTCGGTCGAAGTCAGGCCGACGCCATCGCCGACTTCACTCTCGGGCTCAAGCTGGCTCTCACCGAGCTGAATTACCTCAAGAACCACAACCTGGAAGTACTTTGCAGCCTGGCTTTGTACTCAGTAAGCCGGCGCCATGCGCGTGCCCGCTCCGCGGAATTCGCTAGGAGTTCAGCGCGCTGACTTCACCCCAGTTGTTCCAGCAGACGCGAAACGGCTCGTCCGACCCGTGGATCCTGAACGGGGTCGTTGTCAACATCGCCTACCGGCTCGGCCTACACCTTGATGGGTCACACGCAAACCTCTCGGTTTTCGAGTGTGAGATGCGGCGCCGTCTATGGTGGCAAATCGTCATCCTGGAGACAAGGTCCGGCGGGGCGTTCGGGACGGGCTCGCATTTGCTACCCTCTCATCGGGACACCCGCATTCCCCTTAATGTCAATGACGAGGACCTGAACCCTACTATGCAAACGGATCCTCGGCCTCACTATGGGCCCACTGAGATGTCGTTCTGCATAGTGACATACGAGGTGAGGAAACAAGCCTTGGCGCAACCTCGCCTGCTGTCGATTGATGATATACTATGGCGCCAACTGCCATCGCCGACAAGCCCCCACGACGGTCCGTCGACGAAAAGTCTGGAGGTGATCACGGCCCTCGAACGGTTTTCCGACGTGATCGACGGGATCCTGCGTCCGCTGGAAAGCAAGCTCTGCCCCGACCCCGGAACCAACCCGCTGCACGCCATGGCGCACTGCACCCGCGAGTCGCTCTGCCGGATTGTCCAGGTCCTCGTCACGCCAGTGGAGGAGACGCCCGAGTGGGGGACCGAACTGCTCGGCCCGGACGACAACTTCTTCCGCGTGAGCCTCGCGGCGAACGAGGAGGCCGTCCGGGCCAGGAAAGCGGCCGGCCGGCGATTCGCCTGGTACGCCGACATCGACTTCAAGATGCAGGGCTTCTACTACCTGGGAGCCCAGCTGCAGAGCCGCCCGGCGGGGTCCATGGCCCACAGGGTCTGGTCGGTGATGGAGGACACGTACGCGCTCCGCGAGGAGCTCTGGGAGCTGAGGGACAAAGATAACATGACGCTGTTTAACCTCTTGCTTTCCGCTTGGGACAAGCGCTCGGCTCATCTCGCCACCCGCCACGTGCTGCTGCCGGAGCCGCCTTTTCTGAGCAGGTTGCGGGACAAAGTCATGGTAATGAAAGCTGAAGCGCTGGGTATCCTCTGAATCATCGGTTTTGCACAGCAGAGATTACCGCCTTGGTGGTATCATTAAGACTTGTTGGTGATTTTGAGAACGGCGATTCAATGAACATGTGACTATTGGATGTGATATTTGTGAATAGATCTTGGCACGAATGCCAAGTTTAATCTTGAACGATGTACTGTGTGAACACATACCATACTTCTCACGTTCATGCCAAAGCTTCGGAATTTCTCACAGTCTAAGAACAGTTCTTAGTTAAAAGGTTTGTAAATTACTCTCTGCCTCGTTTGCGACCCGTGATGTCTTTTGAATATGACATTAATCTTGTTTGGAGAGCAAATCACGAACAAGCCTTGGACAACTGTCAATTGCTGCTATGTGTTCAAGGACTAGTACGAAGGTCTACTAGTGCTTTGTGATGGTTCCCATTACAAGCAATAGAAATGTTTGTACTTACTTTGCTGGAATCTTGAGAAATAACCCGTATGTTGGAATAACGACATCACATAACCGTACGACAACCTATGACTCAGTAGGACTTAGGACCGGAGGCCAATGACTGGATACTCAGACCCCGGTTGTAGAAGGATAGACCAAGCGTACGAACTGACCCAGCGAGACTGGAAAGGTATATCTGTTCATACGACAGCCAAGTCTTGTATCTTAGAACTCAGCCAAGGATAATACATCTTTGGTTCGCCCTACTATTGTTTCCTCCTTACGCGTAAGGGGCTCTCATGGACAGGACAGAGTCAATTCAACACCGTAATGACTTCTCAAAAAGGAAGATAAAAAGACATATGCATCTTGTATATCCAGATAAGTAGATAACTAATCCACTATCTATGATGTTTGCATCGCATGAATGCTATAAGAACAGTGGATGTCTTATCCAGTCCTTTTGATGGCTTTTAATTCGGCTCTAGTCACAATCTTGTAAGAGAATCCATATTTTGAAACTAATTAGTTAAGTGATATAAGGCGTTAGTTGCTGCTCTATGACTAATGGCGTCGTTTTTTGCACGATAGTTATGAGCCCAGTTCGCTCTGGTGTGCTAGAATGTTATAGCCTTAGAGTCTAGCGTCTGAGCGTTATAGATCCTATGGGTTTGAATCCCGTGCATGCTAGGGATAGGTCACAAACACTCCACCTAGATAAGTCGGATGGCAACGTACCTAATCAGAAGATTAAAAAGCGTTATAATAGGTTTCCACCCTAGGGTTATAGGCCTAGGGGGGCTATAGGCTTCCCTACTAGTAATAATATAGGCAGACCACAGAAGGTTTCTATGATCTGGGGGGGTGTGTCACAGTAGGTCATGCGATATAAGGCGTTAGTTGCTGCTCTGTGACTAACGGCGTCGTTTTTTGCACGACTGAGTTTGCTTGGTAAGCTGCAGAGTATGCGAGAGGCTGTTGATTTCGCAAATAAAAAGCTGTTAATCAGTACTGGTAGATGATTCTCGGCAGCCCTGACACTAAGGTCTTGATTTCCCAGAATATTCATGCTGTAGCGTCACCTATGGAGTCAGTAAACATTTACCACGGCCGCAGAGAATATAGGAGCATCGCAATAATCCATAAACTTACCTGGAAGAGAACGTATATCGCTTGCAACTCTGAGGCAACTAAAGCTCAGAATCGAAGACGCTGTACACCTGTCAGATACTGCCTGCAAGTTTACTTTCATAGACGTCCTCTGTCAGGCTCCATGTATCATCCCTTCATGTATGATTTCAAATGATAATTCATGCATATTGACTGATGTGAAACTCTCGTTGGGAGAGATGCTTTGGTCACGTCAGACTGTGAGGGGCACACTAACATAGGGACGGTCCAGTTGAATATTGTCGCGATGCCTTCATGGCATCTGGCGGATTTATCCAGTACCGGAACAACTATTGTTCCGGCACTTCGGTCTGACCCACCGCCCAGAGGCGTATATAGCCGGGGTCAGACCTCCATTCTCACATGTAGAAAACTCAAGCCGTTTTCCTCTGTCATTTCCTAACCGTAAAGTGACTCTGCGACAAATATCATGACTGGGACCACTGAGACCCGGAAAGTGCCATATGAATTACATGGTGCAGCTTGGTCGTGGCTGAAGCCGCTTGTCATATCAAAAACCCTCGCAGACATTGAGGGACACAGACAATTCTTGTTTCTGAATGCAGGACACTACTAACGAGGCAAATTTACTCTTGTTATAGGGTAAGTTTGCTTCTGTAATCTCCAGACAAGTCGCAGGTAGGTGCATTCTGAACGTATTAACGCGCTTCTTTTTCATGTTGCCGAAGAATAAGATGATCTGCCAAATCTGCTAAGAGCCATTATATAATCCCAGGTATGTAGCAGATTGGAAGTAACGGAGAACCAGGGCTTTCTTTTAAACTCTAAACTCTGGTTATCCTTGCCGGAACACAGAGCTTCAGGTACACGATCGTGGATGATCTTAAGATTTTATCCCGCTTGGGTGCAATTACATTCCTGCTTGATGGTAAGGAATTTCCAGCATGTACCATGATTGTTTCGAAAAGAGTGAACTTTTGACTACTTTCACTGCCTGACTGCAAATGAGATGTATTGAGAAAATACTTCAACGACTCAAGGTCTCTCTATAACAAATCTGTTCATCACAGAACCAATCCTGACGAAATTTTAACTGTGAGGCTATTTTGAGCCAAAACATGGGTCCATGTTCACGTTGAGGCCGGGCTTTTTATTTGGCAACGTGCGACTTGTCGAGTTTATGTTTTAGATATGAATCACAACGTTACTTCCCGAACGTCACGCAGAACCTATGCCTTTTGTTTGCCTTGGCTTTGCACATTATTACATGATGAACAGCAGCTCGAACGACAAGTGCCCAACATTCAGAGCCGCAATGACATCAAGGCCAAACAACGACCAAGAAGTTGATCCTGGAAATCACTAGAGAGCTCAAACCCGCACTGATCATATTTCGTCCTTGGTAGCGTTTAAGAAGTCGATTCAATGTAACCGGTCCAAACGACATCCCACTTGGGTCTAGCCTATGTGGCCACTACGTTGAGGGCATATACTCCTAACAGGAATGTTTCGGTTCATTGTCTTGCCGAACGCCTGCATTGCCCATTACCTGTCGACAGTTTGATGTTTCTTGACAAGTTGGGGCAAAACGTCATCTGCGGTCTGTGAAGTGGATGAACCGGCGGGCATGCGGTCTGGCGGTGTCGTCAGACGTGCTAAGCCAAAAGCAGACGTTGTCGGCCGAAAACATGTCTCACGAGTCACGGGGGGCGATCTATACCAAGCTTCAACGATTTGAGGATCTTCCAACAGCCGACTGGATTGATTCTCCCTCATCGAGCCTTTAGCACCATCCACCTAAGCCATTGACGTGGAGATCGTCCCCGGTAGGCCCTGGGGTTAGGCTTGGTCTAAGCAAATGGGACCTCCCCGAGCACACGTGCCGATATTATGTGGGCACGAATTCTCTGCAAGTTAATGGTCTTTGTATTTCAAAATGAAGCAGATTTCCCGTGGAAACGTCAGTATAGAAGGTATATATCTCACCGTAAGATACAGGTCTGATGTATGGGCAAGACTCCCTAAGCGGAAAGATGCCAATATTACTAACCGCCATGAACTTGAACATCGAACGTGCCGGAGACGCATCGGCCCGTTTAATCTTGGGCCCACAGATTGGAATGCAATTCTTGGTTCAAGCACCCCGAGTCATCTCGTTCAGCCGCCCAGCACGATACTGACACGGAGGTTTGTTCGTCGCCGTGGCCGCAAACATTGTCTCGGACAGTGCCACCGGAACTCAACTGACCAAAAGGCTAGATCTTCGCCTACGCTCAATAGAGCAAGCGCTATCCGATGATTGGACCCGTCTGATGTATGCCGCCATCGATGAATGCGGCCCGCTGAAGGCTGCCGGTGATATATTTCCCGCCAGCCTAGCGTGCATGCCAAGGCGATAATACTAGCCCGGTCACACACGTTTCTGTTAGGGTTGTCTGATCCATAGCCTTAATAACGTCTGACATGAACCGAGCTTCCCCATTAGGCTATTCCCGTTGTGCCGACCTCATCCGCGGGACAACTGAAGATGACTTGGCCACCGTCTCGGGAAACTTTGATAGGCCGAGACACTTTAGTTCGACAGACAGACCATCAATACTACATGCGGTATCAGGATGAAAGGGATGCTGGCGGGCTGTCTGTTCCCAGCTTCAGACATAGGGGCCCAGACCTTTGGAGAGGGAGGGTTAAGGGTGGTATTCCCAGAAACTGGGGACTTGGAGAACGCCTCAACCGCTTAGTCTGGGGTCTATTTGGACCATCAAAATGGTACGGATGCGGGATTCTTTTACAGCCCGCGGCATCTTCAAGGGATGCAATCCGGGTACAAGGATATAGATTCTACCGATGTCGTCAGATCAATCGAGATGTTCGAATCTGAGTCTGTATCAACAAGACACCACATTGTAATCCACTCATGGCAGGTCCGGTTCAGTAGCCGAGTTCCAACATTCCATGGACTCTGAGATGCAGAGGGTATGTCAACTCCTAAGTAAGCTTGGGCCAAGAGCCGAAATATCATAGCCTGACTGCAGGCGTTGCATCTCGAGTGCCAACCAATCATTCGTTCACGGGAGACCAAAGTACGTTGACGAGCGTGGAAGTCTACTAGCCGGCCCCGTCATCACGTCCTGAAATAAGCCAAGGCCCAGAAATCATTGATCGCGGCACAGTATATCTCTTTAAAGAACACTCGAAGAGAATGGAAGTCTGCAGATCAAGAGGGTATCTTCCGAAATGGTGCAAGACTCCAACTACAGCCCCGGAAAGCCCCTTCAATGTGCCCTTGCCGGCCCGTTCACCGGTTCCGAATCCACGGCTAGGACCAGTGGCTTGTTATGACGCCCCCCGGTGTAAGAAACACGAGGTGCGGGGTGTGACGGTGTTTTCCGCGAGGCATGTGCGCATGTAAACGCGCTTGCTTGGGCGTAGATCCCAGCTAAGAAGTAAGGAATGTGTAGTTTGGGAGTACTACGCCATCTATAGACCCCCTAGTTCTCGGATGAAGCCTCAGCCAGCACGCCACCTCACGATTGCCTTCCCGACCGAGGCGACATGTTATCGTTTTCTGACGCACAGCAGGCTGTACGACTAGACACTTACAAGGTGGATGTATCAAGATGGGTCTCACATTCCCGATCTTCTATAAGAACCCTCATCGCCTCTCGCCTTGTTTGGTCTCTGTTCATCATCATCTTAACCAGCATCAACACCATTCCAACTTAGTATTCACTTCTTATTGGCCACATTGCCTCCTCGATAGCTTCTTCTTCCTATTTCAACGGTGTTGCGTACTCATTTACTCTTGTTCCTTCTTTTGAAACAAGAGCAGTCAGCACATCCGTCATAATGCAGTCCAGGATCTTCGCCGCCGCCGTTGCTGCTCTCTCATTGTCCACAGTGCAATGCGCATCTGTGCCCAAGCAAATCGAGGAGAGGCAAATCATCATTACTCCCGGTTACATCGTTACTCCCGCCATCTACATCAACCCCAACACTCTGGGGCCTGTACAGTCGGCGTACCAAACCCTCAACCTTCTCATTGAGGATGTTTCCAAGACTATCAATCTTGTCAATCAGATCACGAACAATACTGCAGGCAGCCTACCGGGAGTGAGCTTCACTGACTTGAAATCGTAGAAACGTAATAATGCTAACTGGACAGACGGTTTCTCTAGCCACTAGTGTATTCGATCAGGTCACTTCCAACGTGGGGACCATTCTGAACAAGGTCACCCAACTTACCAACCTCATCACGCCCATTCTTCCCCCTCCTACTACTCCTGCGCCCCCAGACTTGCCAGACATTGGCGGCGCGGCCGAGGATGTAAGTGTCTCCATGAAGGAGATTTGGCGAGCTCCCGCTAACAAATACCACTCAGGTTGTCCGCACGATTCAGAACCTCACCCGGGCGATCACCGCTCAGCTCGATGCCCTCCGTGCCCAGGCTCTCGGGCTCGCCGCAGCCGCCGTGCTTCCCGTAATTGACGGTTTGAAGCAGACTTTGCAAACCGCCCTCAATATCCTTGGTGGCGCCACCGCTCTCGCCCTCTCCCTGGCGGCTAGCGCCACTGCCAGCACTCAGGCTATTGTTGACCGGGTCCTCAATGCCAAGGTCAAGCTTAGCGCTGTCCTCCTCATCGGCATCCAGCAGGACATCACTTTCTAAACGGATTGCTGTCTGCCAATACGTGCATTCAGTCTGGCTCTAGGAACTCTTACATTGCATGACAAAACAAGACGCCGGAGCGCAACTTTGCGGATTCAACAACGAAGGAGCATCGTCAGCGCGATGCCTGTGGGAATTCTATGGGATGATGAAGAGGATTGCAATGATTATGATGGCCAGTGATTTGAGGTTTATCAACTGTTGGTGTGGAAACTTTACATTCTTTGGTGGATAATAATATTAAGAAGACTATTCAACAAGCTCGACGGAATAAACGTCCAAATTCTGTGCAACGGTGCATGGTCAAAAGGGAATAACAGACTGTTGCCTCTCTCTCTACGTGGAGTTGGTGAGCTGCGATCCATCCACGCTTCGGATAGTACGGCATGAAAGTGATTTATAATTAGTTGAGCCCCTTGTTACAAGTCTCTATTGTAATATGTCCTCCTCGAAACCATTATTAATATACACGGTCAAGACTTCCCACAGTACGGTCGCACAGTTATACAATACATTGTAATCATATATTTTACAGATGACGTATAAAACTCCCCTTCGTCAATCCAATGCATTCGCTGCGCTTAATTAGTAACTGACCCCGTTGAAGCCCCTCACGCTAGGTGTCACGTTGCCAATACCTGGGTCCGTTTTCAGCCTAAGCTTTCCGTGGGTAAGGTCCCTTTTGAAACTCGCCATCCCCGCGCGTTTCGTATAAACAAATCGAGCCCCCCCTCGACACGCTCCTAGAGCGAAAACGAAAAGAAAGGAACTAATAACAGAATTGGAAGTTCCGTAGGTACCAAATGCACCGGGCCACGGAGGGACTCGCCCCCATTCGTTCGCATGACGCAACGTGACAGGTGTCCGACCCAGAAGCCAAAGTTTTCTGGTTGATTGCCGCCGACATTGCCTGGTAACGAATAGAATACAATAACAAGCGACACGTCTGTCCGTATAGCCTTTTGAAAAGAATACCCTAATGTGGTCTGATATTGATTTGACTCGGTACCAATACATGAGTGCCACCGCCGTCTTTGCCGTGCTGCCGGGTCGCCGCCCTGGATTTGTATTAGAGCAGAAAGCGATGGCGAGGCTTCTACCAAAGCCCATCGCGCAAGGCCTCAAAGGATCATGTAATAGTACTAGTATCAGTAGAAGTCGCGGAATAAATGAGACAGTTTCCGTGACAGCGTCCGTGACTCTCTTCGTGATGAACCGATTCTCGTGATGAACCGATTCTAGCTTGACGGACAAGACACAGGGAGGAGTGATGTGTTTGTCGGATGACGAACCGTTTATTATTCCATATCTAGAGTCGCCAGATGGATCGACGGAGCAAGCCTAAAGTTCATCTGATCGGCTGATCAATGTAAGCATGGGTTCTTGGCTTCTTGGTTCCTTAACTTTAGCCGAAGTGAGGCACCCTAGCCAATCCCGTGGTGGCTCAATGCAGGGATGGGAAGGTGACAGGCCGTCTTCCAGTCTAGACCTAGCTTCGAGTCTTCTCTGGTAGATTAAGACGGGGGCGAAGGCGGAGGAGAGGTGCCAATTTGGGGAATAACGGGATATCCATAAGTTCTGTCGGGAGAAGACGCTGATAAATGGCCTTCGTCCCCCGCCTCTTTCTGCTGCACTTGGCAAGCCAGTCTTGCCTTGGTTGTCTTACACCATTGACCTTCAAGCCTTCAGTTACGTTGGCAGAACATCGTGCGTTGTCTTTCGTTTTCAAGAAACCGCCAGGATGCGTTTCTCTACCATCACCGCAGCTGGGCTGCTCGCCCTCCCCGGCGTCAGCGCCAACCTCCACGAGCTCGCCGTGGCCGCCGGCAAGAAGTACTTTGGCTGTGCCACCGACAACGGTGAACTCGGCGACACGGCCTACGTCAACATCCTCAAGAACAACAAGATGTTTGGCCAGATCACACCCGGGAACGGTCAGAAGTGGCAGTTTACCGAGCCGAGCCAAGGCTCCTTCTCCTACACCGGTGGCGATCAGATCACACAGTTCGCCGAGAGCAACGGCCAGCTCATCCGCTGCCACACCCTCGTGTGGTACTCCCAGCTTCCGGACTGGGTCTCTTCCGGCACGTGGACCAAGGATCAGCTGACCAGCATCATCGAGACGCACATCTCCAACGTCGCCGGCCACTACAAGGGCCAGTGCTACGCCTGGGACGTCGTCAATGAAGCCCTCGAGGAGGACGGCACGTACCGCGACAGCGTCTTCCACAAGGTCCTCGGCACCGACTACATCCCCATTTCCTTCAAGGCCGCCGCCGCGGCCGACCCAGACGCCAAGCTCTACTACAACGACTACAACATCGAGCTCCCCGGCGGCAAGCAGAAGGAGGTCCTCAACATAATCAAGAGCGTCATTGCCTCCGGCGCCCGCATCGACGGCGTCGGCCTCCAGGCCCATCTCACCGTCGGCAGCGCCGGATCCCGCTCGGATCTGAGATCCGTCCTCCAGTCCTTTGTTGACGCCGGCGCCACAGAGGTCGCCTACACCGAGCTCGACATCCGCCACTCCTCCGTGCCCGCCAACGACGCCGCCCAGCAGCAGCAGGCACAAGACTACGTAAACGTTGTCGGTGCATGCCTGGACGTCGCCCAGTGCGTCGGCATCACCATCTGGGACTTCACCGACAAGTATTCCTGGATCCCTAGCGTCTTCCCGGGCACTGGCGAAGCCCTCCCCTGGGACAAGGACCTCAACCCCAAGCCCGCGTACACCAGTATCTCCAGCCTCCTCGCCGCCGCTGCTTCGCCTGTTCCTTCCGCTGAGCCTACGAACTCGCCCGTCGACCCGGCCACAACATCGCCCGTCGCCTCGACCACGGGCTTGCCCGATTCCCCGGCCCCGACTACCATGATTACTGCTACTGCTACTGCTACTGCTCCCGCTCCCGCTCCCACCGGTGGTGCTGGTCATTGGGAGCAGTGCGGGGGAATTGGATTCACCGGTCCTGCCACCTGCGTGGCCGGATTTTCTTGTACGAAGGTGAACGACTACTATAGTCAGTGTCTTTGAAAGATGGCTAGAGTGGTCCGTGAAAGGAAAACGTCTGGGTACCGGCGAAACCGCCACGAGTGGCGTCCTGAGGAGATGATAAAATTCATGTAAATAATTTCGGCTGATAAGGATATATATCGTCTATGCTCCTGAAAAGTAATAGTTTTCGAGATTGGAAACGCACTGCATCTCCACAGAGAAATAACCCGCAGCCTTACGGTACAGTTCCATGCATATTTTGTCCGTATAATCTCCGAGATGGGCCTAGAATGGCCGGTGAACGTGGGGCCATACCCGCTTTCGGTACCGAGACTTCAACAGCTCGAGATGGAGCGCGACATGAAAGATGTCATTGCAGGGCTATGTCGGTCTGCCATTCCTCTATCCGTAGTGTAGACTGGCCATCACGGCCTCACATATTTGCGTCTTGAAAGCGTCTATGATCGATCGCACTCGCCAACAAGTCATCTATAGGAAGACCTGAAGACTTCTTGAAAATATGAACGCCAGCAACGGACGATGGTGGATCTAGGGCTTCCGGTTTGCGCAGATAAGACGTAAATTTCGAATCTGCCACTGCTGGTCTTTACCTATCGAATAGCTTGTGCATCCATAGGTCCTCTAAGCGGCTGAGGCAGGCATCATCCCACTACACATGCCCAGCCTTCACTACTTGGCTGGTTCTCCTTTTGCTGTTGTTCATAACCACTACGGAGTACTATGGGTCTATTTTTTATACTATTTGTTACCTGAGCAGCCCCCTTACGAATCATCAGTGTCTGATACATGTCGTCTTTAGGTAGTTGTACAATCGAAATATGCCAATTTGCCTGCCTCGACAGTCGACCGGTCTTTCTTTTTCTTTGGTCTGGGCAACCCGACTCTGACAAGCGACGTGTTTGGGTTGACGAGATTGCAGGATGGGCAAGCTTGTACCCAGGTATGGCCAGCCAATAAATGGAGAAATCCGGTTAACTTAATCCCCTGACATGTTATTCGAAACAATGCTTTACACATTGTCATACGGAGGATTGCACTTCAAGAAAAGTTACAACGTTCACCGAGCGATCCAGATGGCTCACGTGGCTTGCGGTTCTACCAGAACCAATAACTGAGTAGTCGCCTTGCTTTATGCAAAATCGGGATATGTTTGCGACCAATTTAACGCACTATCCCACTCTAACCAAGTACATTCCCCTCAATATCATGATCGCGGCAGGCCGGGTGACTGCATCGGACTACCATAGCTTCCATGTTCGTTCCCGCGGCCGGGTGTCGGTGAGTCACGGCCCCGCTGTTCCTGCTGATCGTACGGAGACGGCGACCCCATCTCGCTTCTGGCGATGGCAACCGAAGCGTCCAGTTCCGAGTATCTGTGGACGTTTGCCTGATGGTATTCCGAGTTGGGCGACATGGGAGGTGGCGGGGACGAGCCGCCGTAGTGCGACTTGTAGGTCTGCGGCGGCGAGGTCCCCGCGTACGAGCTCGTGGCCCCGGTGAACTGCGGCTCCATCGGCTGGCTCGCCACCTCCGTCTTCTCGGCCAACTCCCTCTTGAGGTTCTTGTTCTGCTTCCAGAGCCATAGCGTCGAGAGAAGGCCGGCCAGGACGGCGACGCCGGTAGCGACACCGAGACCGATGGCGGCGCCCTTTAACGAAGACGAATCCTGGATCGGGATGCCGCCGGTGTTTGTCGAATTCGCGGTGCAGACGGACTCCTGGGGCGATATCAAAAACGCTTCATCCGTCCCGCAACAGGTGGTGTTCGACCTGCCGCAGCAGTAGTTTGCTGTTCCGTCATTGCAGGCGGTCATGAAGCTGATGCCGTCGGGGCTGCCACCAGTCTGCAGTCCTCGTTAGCCTCACCAATAACGCAATCACGACGGCGGCGGGGCCGTACCTCGACAGTTGTACAGACGTGGTTGCAGGCCTTGCTTTGCCACGTCCTATCCGTGCAGAAACCCCGTTGCGGCTGGCCCTGGCGGTTGATACACAGGCCGGAAGACGAACAGATGTCTCGCTGTTCGGCCGGGCCGTCTAAAGCGCAGCAGCTCGAGAAGACGCCGGCCTGGTTGATGCCGAGCTTGTTGCACGGCACGTACGTCTCATTGTCGGCCAAGCCACCGTTCGGCGCGTAGCACGCAGCTTCTTGTGCAATGACACGGGCGGCGAGGCCCAGGCCCACCGCTAGAATGAACACCAACATCGCGACGAGAGAAGCTACCGGAATCGGTCACTGCGGGCCCAGTTTGCGGTCTGCGACCAACGTGTAGGTGACGGGAAAGAAGGAAAGTCGGGAAAAGGAACCCTGATCACGGGAGGAAAAGAAGAAAATACAGGAAGAGGAAACACTCGTAGGAGACAAGACGTGGGTTTTCCTCTCTCTATGAGAAAGACCCAGCAAACAAGCCTTATCCGCATGCGACATGGCCGGTGCCCTCTCTGGACCGCCCCGTCTCCTCGCTTCAAAGGATTCGATCTTCTTACTGATAGCTCGGCAGAGGGGCTAAGTCTGACATGCATGGGGGGAAGAGACAGGCGTGATGATGGTCGGTTCAAGCAGGCAGCCAACGCAGCAGCAGCAGCACCCAAGGCTATCTAAATTAGGAAGGCCAGGTGCTGTTGTCTTGTAATCGAGCCCTCGTAGTGGCCGGACGAACCATTGGATGCAGAATGCAGATCCTGGTCACAACGGATGGCCCGCACCAACCTGCAAAAGCTGACCAGCCAGAGACCGCACAAACAGACAACCAACATGCAGTACCATGGCCAAACATTGGGACCTTTGTGCCCGGAATGGAGTGGGAGGGGGATCTGACTTCTCCCTTGCCTCGAGGTGTGGGCGGGATGGCACTGTGCCGATGGGTCGAGACGATGACCAGTCCATCGAGTCCTCTTCGATTGATTGCACAAGATCGAACCGTCTTGGCCTCAATGACAAAGTCAAACTGTTTCCTCTTTTCAGATGCGCCGCGTATAATATCATGATAGCAGATGGCCCAAACATCAGACACACTCTGCGAGCCAGAAACAGAGTAATTGACGTTATAAACCAAGATGATCCGGAGTCGTTACCGGGAATGAGGATAATACCCTGACCGCACCTCGGCTGGCATTGTCTAGTGCTGATTGCTGAGAATAATGGCGCTACAGGACTTGGCAGTCCACTCCAAACTGCATGTCATGGCTGGGAAGAGGCGTCCCCCCGACCGAAGGATGTCAGCTTACTCGTCTGAGGCCACGTTGAGCCGTCTTCCAAGGGATGATCTGCTCCTACGCGCTCCTGTGTAGATATATCTGGATTGACCGACACATCGATCGGCCTTGGACTAAGCAGCAGCTATCAAGCTTAAGATGTGGCGAAAGAACAGGCGAAAGCTTGGCAACCCCGTCAGCTCTCGTGAAGTAGGACGAAACACCCGCAGCTTTGTCACATGCTCTCAACGTCAGGAGCTTTGCGCAGGGCGGAGATGAACATTTTCGACTGACTGCATGAAACCGCACTCCCAGGAGCAGAGAAAACTTTACAACAATTCAGTCGTTGCGAATCGGAATGTCTAAGCGGAGCATGCCCTACTCCGAGCCTAAACGTATCCGTGATTCCGCCCCGTGAAGGGGTCTAGGTTAGCGAGGCCGACGCCGCCGCCGCAAGCCGGAGAGATGAGCTTCATGGCGGATGTCGCAGACATCCGAGGCAGGATGCGCGTGCCAAATCGACGGACATAAACACAATAATGAGAGGAACTGTGTGTCACGGCCGTTTAACTGAGAGACAGCTACATCTTCATCGTCAGGACGCACTCCGAAAACATCCCGCCAGAGCTTTTTGTATACCATAATATCGGCATCAAAGCCAGCGGAAGCGCTCAATCGGAGTCGAGCAGGTCCATCATCAAGGGTGCCGAAGCTTTCAACGAGGGGGGGGCCGCGAGAGAGAGAAGACCCTGGAAAGCCAGGAAAGACTGTACCCGATCCCTATTTCTGCATGGCTCAATGGGTCTTTCGCGCACCCGCCCGGTTTTGAAGACACGCTCGCCATGGGTATCATCCAACGCGGCGCGAGCATTGTTTCTGCGGCCCAGGCCCAGGCCGAAGCCTCCGACACGTCCGAGCGGCTACTCCTCACAGCCGTCTCGGCCGGATACAAGGTCTCGGCCGGGCCTTGTCAGCCAGCGGCTGCCCCAGGGTTTCCACGAACAAGCACGTCCTGGATATTCGGGGCGACGTCTGCCATCGGAAAGATCAAGGGCCTTTCGATGAGCCAGGTCCACGACGCCTTCGGCTCGCCGGCTCGATGTAGTCCCTCGACAATGGGTCGTGAACCAGCGGCTGCACGCCGGCTTTGCCGCCCACGATGCCTTTCTGTGTGTGTCCGTAGCGGGCGCAGGTGTCACGGGGATGTCGCGCATCACCAGGGGAACCCGGGAGTTCCTACGGGTGCAGTCTTCGGAGGTTGACGCCGTGGGCCTCGTAGACAACCTCTGTACTTCGTACAGAATGGCTTTACCCTGTGACGGTGTTGAATTCTTCCATGCGTGCCCCTTCCACTCATGTTGCCATCGAAGGACCGCAGGCGTTGTGGCAAGAGTCACAGGACGGGGTCTACCAGAGAATATCACCGGCCGGCTGGCTCGGGCGGGTTACGGCGTCGTCGGCGAGCCCAGCCAGAACAAGCGACCTCTCAAAACCATTGCCGGTGTTAATCCAGCATTCATTATCAAATAGCCGTCCTGTGGCTTTTGACATGGAAATCGGGTGGGCTGCGTATGAAGCCGAGAAGACGCAGGGCAAAGAGGTAGCAGATCTCCGCAGTAGGACAGGGTCGTCGTCGGTGACGAGCTTAAGCAAGAATTCTCTGCGAATATGTATTTCGTCGGGATCGATGGCCTGTGTGATGTTGAAGACGCCATGGTGTCAACTGTTGGGGAAGACACGCACTCGTTCTTGAGCGAGATGATCAGGAAGAAGCTCTCTCCCTTCGGATCTTTACGTGGCCAAAGCTGTGCCAGAAACATCCTGGAGGCTGCAAATAGCCTTTGCAGTCATCCGTCTCGTTGATTTGTTTTTATTGACCTGATGAATGAGCTCTAGATAGGTGCTTCTCTTCTCAGGACTAACGCAAGCCGGGGATGGGCAGCATGGACGTGAGCCGCCGCTTACCTCGTCCATTAGGGGAACATAGACAGGGAGTTATGTAGGCAATTACTACGTGTTCCAGACCGGAATACGGAAGAGGTCCCCCGGGCTGTGGTTGCCATCAAAAGCCTGAATCGAGGGATTGTAATCTATATTGATATTGCGATGCATTAAGCGTGATTTTCCTCAAAGAAAACCGGGTCAACTGTCCACTCAAGGCCGCGGGCATTGCATCCAGTGCTGGAATGGGATGGGATGCTTCAAAGTAGTTAACACGACCTCGGCGAGACTGCACTTGGCTTCAATGGTTGTTTCCAATATGTTTTGTTCAAGGGCATGCTTCGACTACCCCACGGTAACCGTCACCGAATGCCATCCACGTGTTCTACGTAGGAGGGGCTTGGGGGAATATTCATCGTATTGGCTTGAGAACACATTGATGATTGATCGGTCAGGGGTAAGTCCACCGGTTCCTGGAACAGTCACAAAGACGGGTGTGACCAGCATGATGGAAACTACTGTCAAAGTGCATTTACAAAAGTGGAGGCACCCCCTATTTGTGTTACACCTTGTTGACCACTATCTACTCTGGCACTTCAACAACTACACCCCGCAGGTTTTCGAGCTGGTATTACAAACCCCTTTGATTTACAGGACCGTTTGTGGTCTAGCTAGGTCGAGTGAAACCACCACAGCCAACGTGTTTTTCTTTTTTCCGTTCCAGCTAAGGCAACGCTATTATGTACAGGGGGCTCCGCATGTCTTGATATCCTGATTGGGACGCCGAGCTGTGTCAACCTCACCACGCTGTGTTCATTGATTCAACAACCTGGCGATCAGGGGTTCATCTGTAAACACTTTCTGGACCCGACGGTCTCGTGGCTTTTCTGGCTGGCTATATCGGACTGACAAGGCATCGGTTCAAATAAGCCCCCAGCCGTGCAGCGTTGGAATCCGGGGTGGGGGGGACAACACAAAGACCATGGTCCAGGGCACTTTACAACGGACCATGTCTCTGCTCATAAAGCTCGGATGGCGAAGGGATGAATACTTCTTTTTTTTCTCCTTCCCTTTCCATGCCGTTTCCACGCCTTGCCACAAGAGGTCATCACTTCGTACTTCGTACACGCCATCTGGGGGGTTGGGGGTGACCATGATGTGCGATTCCAAAACGCAGCACTCGGTAAACGCCAATGGTCAATGGCCAACATACTGCAGGAACGTCTGTCGCAATAATAGATTGAAGACAGGCCTACTTCGAAACAACCTCGTCATTTCACACAGTAAGACGTAACAGACGGTAGTGGTCTAGACTCGACAGAGGCTGGCCAGGTGGCGAGCAGGGCCCGGCTGAGCGGCACGACTTTGTCGCCTCATGAGCCAAGCGGGAGACCCCGATCCGCCTCCCGGGGCGCTTTGCCCTCTCGGCCGGGCAGATTACCGGGGACGACCACCCCCAAACGCTACCTCATCAGACTCCAAGCTGTGACACCCAAGGGTTGGCGCCCTCTTCTTTCCCCAATTGGGGGCGGTAAACGGCACGAAGACGAACGGCGACTGCACTGCAAGCCCCGACGGGATCGTCGTCTGTGAGCCCCAGAGTCTGTCATGGCAGTGTTTTGTCAACCGCCTCGGCCGTGAACTGCAGGACCCTGGCGGAAGAGGGACGCTGGATTGCTTGCTTATAGCCAGGCCTCGCCTCCCTCCCGGCAAGGCCTGGTTCCCTGTCGGCTGATCCTTCGATCTTTGGAGCTCTTTTATATCACCTTTCCACTTGGCACCTGGGGAAGACATCTCGACCTCGTCCTTCCTTCATGTGGTATCGATAAACGCTGCAATGCGCTCAGAGACCCATCATCGCGCCAATATGGGCGGCGTGTCCTGGAAAGACCTTCCCCACGACGACTATGGTCCCCGTTTGCTCCTCGCCTTGTGGGCGTTCGTCTGCGTGTCCGGCGGCTTCATCGTCCTGAGGATATACTGCAAAGTCTCGCGCCTGCGAGGGCTGTGGCTGGACGACCACGTGCTGATCGCATCTTGGGTAGGTCCTCAGCTCACAACCGGGTTTCCGGAGGGTGAACTGCGCTAACACGTACGAGTGCGCTCTCCTGGCCGTGGGTGCGTTCGTCACCGTGGACGTGTCGTATGACTTTGGCAAACACAACTGGGACGTCGGGCGAGATAATTGGCCGTGGCTCCTTCTCTACGCCAACCTGGGCGGCTCGTTCTCCATCATCGCAGCGGCATGGAGCAAGACGTCCTTCGCGCTGACTCTCTTGCGCATCACGCGAGAGTCCTCCGAGCACTGGATGAAGAGGCTGGTTTGGTTCATCATCTTCTCTGCCAACATCGCCCTTGGCCTCAACGTCTTGTTCACCTGGATCCAGTGCCGGCCAGTCGAGAAGACATGGCGGACGGCGACGCCAGGGTCGTGCTGGCGTAAGAGCATACCAGTGAACTACAACGTTTTTGCCACGTCGTATTCCGGAGCAACGGACATTGTTCTCGCAATCCTGCCGTGGAGGATCTTATGGGGTCTTACAATGACCAAAAGAGAAAAGTTTGGCGTTCTGGTTGCCATGAGCATGGGTGTCTTGTAAGCGTGAACGCCGATCCGACTGGCGGGTGTTGTGGAACTGACTGCGAGCCTACGCCAGTGCCGGTGCTGTCTCGTTTATCAAGATACGAGCCCTTGCCGCCATCGAATCCTTCGATATCATCGATACGGTCGAGCTGGTGATTTGGGGCGCGGCGGAAAGCACCGTCACCATCATCGCGGCGTCGATACCCATCTTGAGAGCCCTGTTCCGGGACACCAAACCTTCGCCGGCACGTTTCACCACCGACGAGGAGTCCACGAGACGACAACCCGGCGTGGCTTCGTCGGCAACGGCCAAGGTTACATCCCCGAAGAAGAGGATGTCAAGATCGGAATTTGAGTTGCTGGAGGGGAAAGCCGGCCTGGCGCAGGGCCCCCAAGACGGACGCAGCTTGGCCTCGCGGCCGTTCGGAACGAGGACTTTTAGGATTGCTTGGAGAAAATGGGGCCCGGAAGCACCATCGGGCCCGTCTAGACACTACGACGACGATGCACGTATACAAGACAGCGGTTCTATACAGTTGTCTCGGAGATAAAGAAGGTTGGGTCAACCAGTACGACATACTGTACGGTCTTCCCACCCGTCACCAGCCAGTATTTATTACGCAAGGAATGATCCGTGTCTTGTCAACCGCACTCTGGGCATCGGACGTTGTGACCGGCGCAAGTCGCAACGCGGAGCTATTCCCGATCACATGTGTTGCTCATGGGCTCTACTGTCCATCTGTACATACGTCTCTCTTCTTGCTGTCAATTTGTCTAGCTAGATCGTTTAACGGGCTTATGGTTCTTACCTGCTCTTTTCGCACTGTAGTATTCCTTACAGCACCTTTGATGATTTCCTCGTCGTTCGATATCAGTAATACTATCTTCGTCAACCTGGACGTGGGCATCCGAACCCACCCCTGCGAGTCAGGCGAAGCTATTGTCATGATTGGTGTCACCACAAACGCCGGGTTGGGAAAACACACAACGAGCGAGCGAGCGCAGTTTGCTTTGCTTTCTCCGATTTCCAACACTTTCAAGGGGTTGCTTTACCCCACCTTTGCGAAACGATGTGGGGGGGGCTTCAACTCACCGCCAGCACCATCAAAGCTCGAAACCCACACAGCACCTCTGCCACATCACGATCATATCTTCATCTCCTTGGTTGTCTCCATCCAGTCTAGAATCAAATCAGAATACCAGCAAACATGCCCTTGAAAGGAATCTCACCCGTCATCTCGCCCGACCTCCTCAAGGTCCTAGCAGAGATGGGACACGGCGACGAGATCGTCCTCGCCGACGCCCACTTCCCTTCGCACTCCATCTGCCCGCCCCATATCCCCGTCCTCCGTGCCGATGGTAAGCTTTCCTCCGCTCATCTCCAGTGCCTGGCCAGGGACTGGAAACCGGGAGGACCAGTTGCTGAGCCATAGCACATCGATAGGCATAACCGTCTCTCGCCTCCTGGCCGGTATCTCTCCGCTCCTCGAGCTGGACAAATACGGGGTTGTGCCGGTGCTCATGATGGAGGTCGTCAAGGGCGACACCTTTGACGCGAGCGTCGAGGGCGACTTCCGGTCTGCGCTCAAGTACGACGGCGAAATCGAGAAGCTGGAGCGGTTCGCCTTCTACGAGCGGGCCAAGAAGGCGTTTGCGATTGTAGCAACAGGGGAGACGAGAAAGTACGGCAACATCATTCTCAAGAAGGGCGTTACACCTATCGAGGAATGAAGGGGTCGCGGATTGACATGAACCAGAGTTATGGGATAATTAGAGGGGGTATGTAGGTGTTGGCTTGAGAGAATACTAAAACCGCCCATATTTTCATGTCGACTTCCTCTTGATTGACCCAATGATAAAGCTGACAACTGTAAGAGATATCGAGTGCTTTTTTTGAGGGTCCTCTTGGAGTCTTCCGAGCAGAAACAAGGTCATTTGCGTAAGCATCTGCTTGCCACCCACTACAGTCCAGTTTTCTGCTTCTCCAAGATAACTGGATATTCTGGATTTTATCTTTATTGATTTTACGGTCACTGGCCGCTCACTAGATACACATTTACATGAGTTGGACGTATTTAGCGATGACATCATGGAATATCAATGTGATAAATCCCCATACCCTCCTACGATAGTCTGTAAAGGCCGTTCTTCGCATCATGCTCGTACGCCAGAATAATGCTAGGAGTTTGGTCAGTTGCCGTGAAACAACATTGTATCCGGACATGCACTTAGCGATACGGCCAAAACACAAACACGAAAACTGCCAGTTGCTAGAAAAGCGGGGGTTTCGACTGGTGTCCGCGCAATGCCGAGGCTTGAGATGATCGAGTTAGTACTAGTCAAGACGGACTATGAAGCATGGAGCTCCTTGTTTGGTCTCCACACCACAGACTATCCAAGGCCTCCATTCGTACCGGAACCCACGGAGGTGGAAACCCAAAAAAGCTGGGTTGATATCTACACAAATTGGTAATCAGTCTCCGCCGGGAGGGGTGAAGCGAGCTGGAGGTCCATTATTTACCTTACTGAGGGGAAAGCAGTCGGTGTATTTATGCCCTCGCGATCCCAGCGCTTTATTAATTCTCATCGGCATCATCTCACGACCGACATACACATAGAGCCCAAGACTGACTAACGAAACCCTCACCAGACGCAAATCAACCTGCATAGTCACAGCCATCAAGATGCCGGCCACTCTCACTGTTCTCTACCCCAACGAGGCTGATGCCAAGTACGACTTCGATTACTACGTCAATAGCCACATGCCCTTGGCTGCCTCGCAATGGAAGTCGTCCGGTTGCAAGAGCTGGTCCGCCGTCAAGTACCAGCCCACCCCCGACGGGAAGGAACCCAAATATTCCTTCGCCGGTATCCTCGTCTTTGATAGCATTGATACCATCCACAAGGCGCTCGCCTCTGGCGACAGCGCCACTATCATGCAGGATGTACCAAACTACAGCAACAAGGAGCCTGTATTGATTATCGGAGAGGAGGCCAAGACGGCCGCTGCCTGAGAATTAGACTACGAACGGGCCAATCTTAAGTGGGGGACGGGCTGTTATGAATCAATGGTCAAAAGAATGGTCTCGTCAGATATATTGAAGACATCAGACAAGACTCATAGCACCAACGAAAGCCTACTCAATCAACATCCGAGCTCAATCATCACATATTGACGAAAATCTTGCATCCTAATCACTGCCTATGAGCTCTTCATCATCTAATCATCCGAATCATCATCAGATTAGTCCCAAGACCCCGTTGATTGGCAATGAACCTCCAATGACGTATGCCGCTCGTTACACGCCAGCATTGCACATTCGAATGTGACAAGAAATTGCTGAGGAATAGAATAAGTTGCACATTCGATTCAACACTAACACCTCCATCGAAACTACAAGCCGCTCGTTAAGAAATGGGGTGATGGAGTCAAATTGGTTCCCCATATTGACTGCGTAGTACCCAGTTCGTTGCCGCCGCAGCCTGCAAAGTTGGCGAGACCTTCGATTCTATCGAGAGTGCTTGCGATTTACTTGCGGTAATCACGTATGAATGAGTGGTTAACGTTGAGGTCCGAAGCTCCGCAGAGGACGAGGCTCTGCTGTTCTTTGCCTGGTTCTTTGAGAGCCCTACACGTGAAGGGTTACGCCGCTCACATCCAACGATTCCAATTTGGCTCCCTCACTAAGTAGTATCTTGGCAGCGACTAGACCCCCTGCCAGACGTTGAGTCAATGACGGTGATGATCTGTTGCTGAAACTTGAGCAGATTGTAGATAGCGTTGATGTAAAAATGGATGAGCATAGCAGTAACAGTTTTTAGAGAGCAACCGAGTGGTATATGCTTGTCTACAGATCTGAAGATGATTTAACATGATTAAATCACTTATCCTATTATGGCCTTATGCTTCGTAGGTTGCGCATCTCGTCGTTAAAAGTGAGGGTGCTGAGTTACGGACCACGGTTAGTCCTATGTTCGGCCAGTGTCGCCCAACTCAGCTTACCAATGTAGCCTGCTGACAACAAGGATACGGTGGGTGTCAGGCAGACCGGCGTACATCCCCAGGTGAAGTTTGCCTATGATTACCGAATACAACGAAGCATCAGAGATCATCGGGGCCGTTTATTCAACGGATTATAAGGGTTCATTGGAGATTGCATTCGTAAATTAGGTAGGCGTATGCCAATGCCGTCATATGCCTTATTAAAACTTGCTGGAAGAGTGGGTGTTCGATAGCTCCGAACCAGTATATCTCACAGCCATGTCTCGTAGTACCGTACAGCTTGCACAAATGCGTCTTCTTTCGCAGCCTTTTGCACAGGATTATTGAGATCGGGGTGTGTGGCAAACCCGTGCGGCGTCCCTCCATAGAGCGTCATTGTAAACGGCTGACCTGTGGTCCCCACAGCTGCCTCGATCTCGGCTCGCCTTGCGGCTTTCATGCCGGTGTCGCCCTCTGTGAGACATTCGTTCAGCAACATAGAGCTGGCCTGTAGAGAAACGCATCCCAGAACCGAAGGGGGAAGTTGGACTTACCAGCAACAGCTAGGCTAGCCGGTCCCCTGATGGCTTTTATTTCTTCGTCTCCAAGTTGAGTTGGGTGAGCGGCAAAGCCCACCTGTACGCCTTTATTATCGGGCATCCCAAGAACACGGAAAGCATAACGGCCGCCGAAGCAGTATCCTGTGGATGCAATCTTCTGGACGCCCATTTCCTCGCGCAAGTAGGCGATTGCCCTCTGGACTTTCGGGTCCGTCACTTCCGGGCCATGTGCCCCAAAGAACTCGGTGGCGTTGAAGTTCGCTTTTGGATCCTCGGACCTTGGCTTGCCGTCGAACAGGTCCGGCGCAATTGTCACGTAGCCCGCGCGAGCAAAGCTGTCAACAAGCCTTGGACGAGGTCAGCGACTCTTTTCCCTACTTGGTTTGATGTAAGCCATTTAAACGCACAGTTTGTTCTCAGTTGACTGAATCCCGAACACATCAGTTAACAACAAGACGCCGTATCGGTTTGTCACGATTGCGCCAGGAGCTTTGCCGCTTTGATTACTGGGCATTGATATGTATATATCGACTACGTTTAACTGTTAGATACGCTAGAGCACAACTGACCGTGATGCATGACTCACGTCCATTGAAGGAGACGACTTGGCCCCTTGGCGTGCCGGTGAAGGCTAATATAGACAAGTCGGTGATAAGGCCTCTCGCGACTCCCAAAAAGGACACAAGTCCAATCAGAGTGAATAAGAAATTGTTAGCCGGCATCGTGTATGAATGGCCACCTCAAACCATTGACACCGGAAGGGAAGAAATCACAGCGGGAATGATCTGGCCAAGGGATGCAAAGGCCGTAGTCGCAATGTTCAGGCGATAAGTACTCGAGTGGAACATTTTGAGTTACCTATCTAGGCATTGTCCCTGCACCTCTGCCTACCCTGGGATTTTAGTCATTGCTTTGCTGCTCTAACCCTTACTCACATAACTCTCGGGTAGACATGCTACCGCTTTTGATTGCCACTTTGACTCGAGCACTGGTCATCAACGCCGCTAAATGCGGATCCAAGCTTTCGTGGTTGCGACAAGGGGGTTGTGGCATTCCGTCTGTGTCAAGAAAGAAACATGTCGAGAAGCTTTGACGAGACCTATTTTGGTGTTTTATCTGATCCTGAAAGGGACGAAAGTAGACCGAAGATGACCGAGTGATTCGCAGCCATAGCCACACACCCATATGCAAGATCGACCAATCGGTCCGTGTCCATGGGCAGTGGATCGTTTCGTTCTCGTCTCAGCCGAAGCTTCATGGCGTGGCGAAACCAGCCCTCCGAGGACCGGCGCTTTATACACCTCAACACGACCATTGGTTTTTAGGCCGACTACGTCCTAAAATGCGATTAGTCTCTAAATTCGAGGTGTAAGTGGATCGTAATGATCGTATGCTGATCTGCAGTATCCGTAGAGGTTTTATAAATGAATGTTCTTGTCTCTGAGTTCATGAGTGCACAGTAATGCGACGGCCACAATTTGAATCTGACACTTAGACTACAGATGAACCGAGAACCTTTATCGTTTTTACGTCAAAGTACTTCAAAGCACGTCATTTCTTTTTCCCCGTAAAATGCAATATTTTCAAAAGACCATGCTCATGACATACTGGGCAGAAAGTGCGTTGTTTCTTCTAAGCCTATTTTGTCTACTTCCGGGCTCATATGTCTCCTTGTAAAATGGACTATGTGGATATGCAGTCCATGGGATCCATGTTGATAATAGCTTTTACTCTGGACATTGGCTTTCCTTGTAACACACCCACTCAGCCTGGAGCTATCTAGAGCTTCTCGGGCCGGCTATCCCCTCTGCTTCCCATTCTCTCTGCCGTTATTCCCCTATTAAGCAACCTGCTTCCTAACAGCCACCCCTATTTTTACTAGCTTTAGGTAAAGGTTAACCTATTCGCCCTCACTAAACTCCTCTCTATAGGTTTTCTCTGCTTATCGTAAGTAAGGTGCATTTTATTAGCTCGTGTCTATGTTGGCAAGACGGCACTTAGACTACTCGGAGGAGGGAGAAGGGGACCTAAAAGCTCCACACACCTCTACAACCCTTAGATTACATAACAATGTATATTCGTGCCAAGCTCCTGTTGGTCGGATAGGTCTATAAACACGCGGTTACTATTCACGTGCTCATTCATGTCGAAGTCTTTGACAAAGGTCAACCTTTATGGACTATATTTGGTCAGATCTATCTTTGCTTGTGCCGTCTTTCACCCTTTAATAGATTGATTTGGTATACGACGCCTACTTGTTTCATTCACTCTATCCTTGCGTCTCTTCAAGTCGCTGCCATACTTCTTCGAGCAGCCCCTACAGCCCAGGCCATCCCAATCCTCATTCCCACAGTTTAACATATTCGAGGTGTCAGAACGTTGTACGAAGTATAATATCACCAGCTCGGCTCGAAGCGCTCCCTCCTTTAAACTTTCCGCCCATGGCTACCTCGGACGCTCGCCAATTGGCCAAGCGATTTGTGCAGCAAGTTGCAGAAGACCATGGATATGTCTCGGAAGAGACTTTGCAGTATATCACCAATCCGGAGGCACGCCGTACGATTGAAAACGCTTTCCACAAGAAGGACTTGATGGGTGGACTCAGCATTATCACGTATGTAGTCCCTTCACGAAAAACTTTGAACTTTAGGTTAAGATAAAAGCAATATGTTAGCAAAGAACCTCTACTCCACCAAGGCCCGGTTTATCTTCGAGCTCCTCCAGAACGCCGACGACAATCAATACAGTAGAGCCGCAGCTTCAAGTTCCCTCCCATTTGTCTCCTTCCAAGTCTTCCTAAATCGAATTGTCGTCGAATGCAATGAGGATGGCTTTACTCGCGAAAACGTAAAGGCGATTCGCGCAGTCGGAGAAAGCTGCAAAACAGGGGCCCAAGGCTATATCGGCGAGAAGGGCATCGGTTTCAAGTCTATCTTCATGGTAGCGTGGAAGGTACATATCCAGTCAGAAGCATTCTCATTCTCCTTCAGACATAAGAAAGGGGATTCTGGGATAGGAATGGTCGTACCGGTATGGGAGGAGACCGATGAAGTGTTGGAGTTAGGGTTAAAAATATCCATGGATATCCATATGGATATGCGATCCATAATATCCATGGATTTTATGGATATCCAAGTACGGTTAATGGATAGACGGTTAATGGATTTTTTAAGCGAGTATGGATTATGGGGG
>MU846136.1:0-94595 GCA_030867225.1 Colletotrichum caudatum
CCCCCCGAGACTTATCGTTCCTCGGAATCCTGTGAGACGTGACAGCGGCGCTTATGGGCGAGATTTGACAGTTGTCGTCGTGAGATCCTGCAGCCGTCCATCGGCCCCTCATTCCTTTTCCTTTTCTCTTTTCTTCGTGACATCCAGTGCGAGCTGCACCATGCCGACTTCTACAGGAAGAGGAAGGAAGGGACGCTGCCGGATGGCGAAAAGAGAGGGGAAGGGGGGGGGGGGGGGGGGGGGGGGGGTGGAGGAGGGCTGCAGAACATTGTGTATTGTGTGACGTTGCAAATACGTGTGAATATCGGGACTTGATTCCTTCAAGGCAGCAAGGGGAGGGGAGTAAAAGGAGAAGGCCCCGTTGGCGCGAGGCCAAAGTCCACTTTCGCACCTCAGTGTCCGTTATCAAAATCGTGCAGTGAGTGCATGACGGCTTCTTTCTCGCTCATTGGGGCACCTATGAGCTCAGATGCCCGCTACCTCTCGAGATACGCTCGATCGCCCACCGGGGACGATGCCGTGAGGGTGGGTGATGGGTGGTGGGTGGTGTGCTGTGTTCACTCTACCGGCTGTCTTCCGCGACAGGGCAAACGTCGAGGACGGACGGAGGAGGTGACATGTCGACTTTGCCCATCTTTGCCTGCTCGCCTTCCCCCCTAACCCCCCCCCCCCCTCTTCTCCTGCCCTTCTTCCTTCTCGGCGGAAACATCCTCGTGGCTTCGGGGGGCGGGAAGAGGGAGTTTGCCATGTTCCGCGGGAGGGCGTGTAAGACATCTTACCTCCCGCCAGGTATCTTGCGTAATCCAATGTCATGTCATGAATCATCTGCTCTTCCTGGGCTGCATGTCTCGTCGACTCATTTAGGGAAAGGGGGTTCCGCTCTGTGTACGTGGTGGGCGCTGGCGAACACTGTCTTGTCTCGGACGAGGAGTCGCTTACCCCCGCGCGTGGGTGAGCGAGCGAGCGCGCTTGAGACGTGGGGTTTTCTCTATGTATGTGGGTGGCCCCCCTCTCCAAAGAATTGTGTGCTGGGGTCTCTGAAAGACAGAGTGGGATGATGGAAATGGTCCGTTTTGCCGGGTCTTGTTGGTCGTTACTGCGACATGGTCGGATCAAACATGTATCATTCTCCGGGGGGGGGACAATCTTGGTAAACGGGCTTTTTGAAACCTGGAACATCTTTCGGGTGGCAACTTGGTGCTTTTTTCTTTTCCCTGTCGTCTTTCGGGGGGGGGGGTTGATATCTGATAGAGCTTGCGGCATCCATGGGCCGGCAGCATCCCGCGTGAAGTGAATAGCGAGTGAGGCACTTGCTCGAGGCTTTTGGGGCGTCTGCCTATGCTGGGTTGACTATGCATATCACCCCATTCCCGTGACCTTGTACACAGAGAAGGAGTTTCGGCAGTGGGAGCACAAGAGCCTCGCAGAACGGGGTGGACGACTGGCCGGCAGAGCCGTCTCCGTGTTTCCCTTGCCGCAGCTGTTCATGCCGATTCCAGTATTTGAGAATAGATGCTCCGCGTTTGTCAACGAGACTTGCGGCCCACCCGAGTATCCCGAATTGCTATTTAGGCCATCCTCTAATTGCGATTCCGTCAGCATGTACAATCAATGAATCAATCTTAAACTCTTGTTGTCTTATTTCCCTTGCTTCGATTCCGTGGACTGCAACCTCGGTTCGTTGCATTGCCGTGAGTCTTGTCCCCCCTTCCTATTTCCATTGCATCTACGATGGCCACAAATAAAGGAAGCCGAACGAGATGAGAGAGTGCCCTGCCGTCCGAGGCGCGAGCCATGAAAGTTCTTTAAGCGAAGAAGCAAATCCCGCCGGGGAAGAGAGTCTCGCAAAAGGACTGTTCAGCCCCAGGCTGAAAACGAAATGAACCTGTTGGGGAGCAGTTTAGTTGAAACGGCGCGAGTCTCGCAAGCTGTCTTCGAGAACCCGGTTCGAATGCGCATGGCTTCGGTGCCCCCCCTGATCAATTTCGATCTGCTGATTACCGGCTGACAGGACGGGAGCAAGTGCATGATCTCGCGGCAAAGCAAGTCTGGCATGGAATATTCCATCGGATCGAGAAGATGCAATGTTCCCAGTGATGGGCGGTCGACGCCCCCTTTCTGGAACGGTTGGCCATGTGGGAGTCGGGAGGCTGAGGGCCACGCGGGGGTGAAAGCGACCGTCTGAAGCACCTTCGTTCACGCAGTCTTCTTTTCTTTCCGTTCCATCTGACTTTCTTACCGTGATTGCCCATTTTATCGACCCTTCCCTCTGTCATGTTTGGATGACAAGGCAAGAATCAGCGAGGAGCCCGTTGCATGACAGAAAGCGGAACACCTTTCAGTGAATCATGTCCCCTTGACTCTGTAGTTTTTATAGAAGTCGTCCCCAAGGTCAAAGCCAGACTGGAAGGTGGAAGCTGGCCGGGTGATCTGTGGAATTGTCGATCATGTAGACGTTTGTGCTGTTGTCTTTGGCTTAGGCGATGTGATCTGAACACTGTCTTCTGAAAACACACGCTGAAATAAAGCTGCAGTAAGAATTCGCGAGAACCTCGACGCTGAAACCCGGAACAAAAGCTGTCTGAGTGGATGACGGGCACCCAGTATCTAGCACTCGGAAATCTATCACACGACCCGGCTTTGTAGAAATGTAGGAATTGGGTCATCGAGGATATAAACCGAGCTGATAACGACAAGTACGAACCGCACTACCTTGCTTTGCTGAATTTTTAGACGCTCGCGAGACGATTCATCAGCTCTTCAGTGTCACACGCGAGCTTCCAGTCAAACAAGAAAGTTAACGTACACGGTACCTGTATTCAGACACTGGCATTACAATATCAGCCCACCCACTGTGGGAGGTAGAACTTTACGTTCTCATATACGAGGAAAGTGACCCATGTAGCGGGCATCACCCTCACGACGCCCGGCATCAGGCCGCGGTAGAAGCCCCTAAGGCCCTCCTCCTGCCAAGTTCGCGCCACAACGCCCCGGATCCCGCGCCCGAACCGCTCGTCGGCGTCGTAGTTCTGAAGTCGGCTCCGCAGCACCTGGTAAGGGTACGTCACGGCGCCGGCGACCAGCTTCGCGGCGCTCGAGATGACGAGGGTCGCCTCGTTGCTCATGCGGCCACCGCTATCGCCCTTGCGCTGCCTGCCGGCGAAGTACATCTTCTTGGCGGGCTCGTATACGGCGAACTGCACGGCGCCGTGGGAGACGCCGAGGAGCCCGACGCCGAGGCCGCGGTAGAAGCCGCGCCAGCCCTCGGCGCGGTACAGAGCCTTGACGCCGGACCACATGCTCTGGTAGGCCCCCGCGGCGGTGCGGTCCGAGGAGACCATGCGCGTCTTGATCACCCACACGGGGTTCGTCAGGACCTGCGTGAACGCCCCGGCGACGGCGGAGGAGACGAAGAAGTCCTGCGTGGTGAGGTAATCTTTTGTCAGGTTCCGCGCTTCCGGGCCCGAGCCGTGGGTCAGCGGCAGGTAGCCGGACCTCCAGTAGGCGATGGCGCGCTCGACGCGTGACTTGAAGAAGAAGAAGGCGGACCAGCTCGAGGCGTTGCCGATGAGGTTCGGCGTCAGACCGCGATAGAGGGAGGCGATGGGGTGCTGGTTCCGGGTGAGTGTGCGGATGAGCGACATGGTTGTCAGCGAGATGGACGGGTTGGCGGCGCTCCGATGAACTGGATGTCTGGTCAGAAACCGGCTGCAAAGGCGTTGCAGAGTATATGGCCCCCCCCCCCCCCCCCCCCCCCCCCCCCCCTACTTACTCTGCATCCGCGTCTTGACGATATCAAGTGGGTGGACTACAAGAGTCGCGACCGAGCCTGCCGTGAGACCGGCGACGGATTCGACGAGCGCGGGTGAGATGCCCGCATCTTTGCTTTCCGACATAGAAACGAGGGACTCTTGGTCACATTGCAGAGCACTTGGCAAAAAAAAATATGACGGTGCTTTTTCGTCGAACCGAAGAAACCGAAGCTTCCTCTCAAGCTCAAGTTATGTGTTGACTCCTAGGAGCTCAGGTGAAGCTTAAGTGTGGCTGATGGCACCCCCGGTCTAGGGGGAAAAAAGAATTTCGTACGTCATTTTAACTCGTACAATTGCGGCTCCGCTGCGTTTTTTCGGAGCTTCAGCCACAGCTAACCCCCTTTGCAGGGTTCATCATGACGAGCTACACGTCAACGACTCTCGGAGTACTGGCCTGCAACGCTTTGCCAGAGCCATTGATTATGCTGTCTCTGAGCCACTCGCTCACGACATCACTAGCGCAACTACGCGCCGTGTTTTGCAGGCTAATTGGTGGCCGTTTTTTGAGGTTGGAGCTGATGGATTCGATTCGGTTCCCGATCTCATTGACAGATCGTAAGTAATTTATATTTGAGACTGGTTTTCGTATATCTAGCCTGTTCCGGGGTGCCTGCCCACCCTCCCAGGGATAGCCTTTATAGAAGCCGAAGTCTCAACTTATGTCCAACAACCACCCGGTGACCCAAAACAGCATGTGGCATCCCTGCGGAGGTGCAACATCAACGTCCTTCCGTGAGCTTGCCGTCTGTGTCTCACAAGATGCAAGAGTAGTGTGTCATCAGAGAGGGTTCATTTGATTACATAGATAGTTGTACAGTTCGCCGAGGCCGCGGCCCGAAGTCACCAATCGCCCACGCCGGGGATCCATCGCGTCAACCCTGAGAATGCCGGCCTGCCTGTTCTGCGTCGGAAACCTGAATAATGTACATAAAGTCGATGCCGAAGACGCGCCTCGTCTAGGAGAGGGGGGAAAGGAGGCTGAGAATGAGTTAGAACACGACCCGACGCTCGTCGGTTTGACCAAGGAAATACATACCGAATGACAGACGGGCGGGGCTCGCTGCGGGTGTAGCCTAGGAACAGTCAGTCTCGTCGCCATGGAAGAATGCGTCGACTTTGATGGCTCGTTCGTACCAAGGTAGAGGACAAGAGGGAGGTAACCGCTGCGAACATGTTAGCACCATGGTCGAAATCAATCTGTTCTGCGGAAGAACGTACTAGTGAATGGCAATGCGGGAGATCTCAATGATCTTGCCAATGCGCTCCTACAAGTGTGATGATTAGATTCGGGTCGCTGCGGCGTGATATGGGCAACGGGCATGTCGCACCTTGGACTCCTCGGAGAGGGCGAACATCTTGACGGCTGGAACTGAATATCGACTGAAGTAAAAGCGAAGAAACGGCTGGTCTGCGCGATGTCGCAAGTGTTCGTTCGCCGTGATTCGCGGGTTTCTCTTCGTCGCTGCGTCGGGATGGGCGATGGTGGATGCGCTGGGTAGAGCTGCACCTGAACTTTTTCTCAACCTGCCGGAAAAATCGCACAGTGGAGCCGCCCCGGAAGAACCACGGCGAACCGAAGCGACGCAGGTCTGACTTATCGGACCTTGTAACCTCGATAAGGTACGTACCTCCGCTACCTGAGCTCGACCGCGTTGAACGTCGAGGCCGAAATTTCCAGGTCGGCTCGTGTTGAAGCAAGCCCGGATACCAGATACTCTCGCCTCACGCACCCAAACATCCCGCGATATCTTTTCACTGCCGAAACCAGATCGCGCAGATAACGCGGAAAGCGTCGAATACTCAAAATGGCACAAAACAGGCATTGGTGAGCTTCAATCGCTCTGCCACGCAAACCTCCATAAACGGCATCGCTAACCGCACGCGACCTAGGGAACAAGACAAAGATGCGACCATCTACATCGGTAACATCGACGAGCGCGCGAGCCCGGCCATGGTCTACGAGATCATGCTCCAGATGGGGCCCATACACAACATCCACATGCCCCGCGACCGCGTCACCCAGAACCACCAGGGCTTCGGCTTCGTCGAGTTCCGCACGCCGAGCGACGCCGAGTACGCCGCCAACGTGATGAACGGCATCAAGCTCTACGGCAAGTCGCTGCGCGTCAACAAGGCCAGCGCCGACAAGCAGAAGCAGGCAGAGGTCGGTGCCGAGCTGTTCGTCGGCAACCTCGACCAGATGGTCGATGAGAAGATCCTCTACGACACCTTCTCGCGCTTTGGCCCGCTCGTCACCCTCCCCAAGGTCGCCCGCGAGGACAGCGGCAACTCCAAGGGCTTCGGCTTCATCTCCTACGCCGACTTCGAGAGCTCCGACGCCGCCATCGCGAACCTCCACGGGCAGTATATCCTCAGCAAGGAGGTCTCGGTCCAGTACGCCTTCAAGAAGGATGGCAAGGGAGAGCGCCACGGTGACGCCGCCGAGCGTGAGCTGGCCGCCCAGGCCAAGAAGAGGAACATCGTCCCGGAGATCCAGGCGGTGCCGCCCGCTTTCCTCAATGGGCCGCCCCCCGCCGCCGCACCCACTGCACCCGCCGGCTTCGACCCCGCAAATGGCCTTCCGGCCCCAGCACCCGGCCCCGGAGCCCCTGTCGGCTTCGCGCCCCCGCCACGAGGACCTGCACAGTACAACGCCGTACCGCCGCCCCAGGCCATGGGTGGCCCCGGTATGGGCCGTGGCATGGTCCTCCCGCCCGCGCCGTCCGGCCTGCCGGCCCGCCCGCCTCAGGCCCAGGGATCGTACACCAACCCCGCCGATTTCCATCCGGGCGCCCCCGGGTTCCGCCCACCCAGCGGACCTCCCGCCCCTCAGGGCTTCGTCGCCCCTCCCCCCGCCTTCCCCATCCCCCCTCCTGGCCCATCCGGCACGTCGCCCGCGCCGCCTGGTTTCATGCCTCCTCCTGGTTTCAACCCTCCCGGGTTCCCTCGACGATGAAAGGAGCAGAGAAGGAAAGTCACCACGTGGTGGTGCGTCGACCAATACAAGAATAAAGCCATCGCTCCGACGAGCAGCCCTCCAGGGAGGCCCCTGTAGGGCAACGTCGTTTCCAGAAAAAATAGCAGGGCGTTCAGGAAGGGGGCGGGGCGATGCAAGGATTTGTCACAAAAAAAAAGCGAGTTGGATCAAATTGCAATGGTCTGTCTTCGCTTCGAATAGACGGGGTTCGCCATTGCTAACGTTGTCTAGATATTCACCGTGCGAGGCGGCCGTGATAACGCGGTGGCGGCGTACCGGGGCCCAGGCAGGAAGTTTACAGGATCTCTAGTAAGATAGTATCGCCAGCGGACCACACCCAGAGAAGTAAGTCTGGTGTCGCATTTGCTCCGAGTAAATAAAGAAGCGATGAGTCCTCCACACTGGACAGGCAAATCATTTTGTGCTCGGTGCCGGTTCATGATGATGCTGCCTATATTCTCCACTGTCGGCGATTCCTTTGCCGTAACAAGTGACAGCAAAATGGCGAACAAGGACGCAGGGTAGAGATGGGTAGCCAGAGCACATGGCTTTTGTTCGCATCGTTTTCTGTACATGGATTACATATGATAGGTATACAAGTATAATACAGCCTCTAATCCGTGACCCTTTATGAATCTTTGGGCTCATCCCATGAGAGCGGCTTCCACTGCTTTTGGTAACTAAAGGCCTCGTCCCAGGTCATGGGCGCCTCCTCGCCGACGACATGGACCGGCGCCTCCTTGCTCAAAGCATCCTGCTGCTTCCGGAAATTCTTGCCCCTCTTGCTCATATCCTTCAATTTGCCAGAGAACATTGTGTTCCACAACTTCTCTCGATCTTCGCCCGAGGCTTGTACGAGCACCTTCTTTCGTCTCGCCTGGATCGCCTTGTAGATCGTGTTTGCTTGCCTCTCGGGGATTTCCTCGATAGAGTACTCCAGAGACCAGTTCAAATTCGAAAACTTAGGGTCGGGTCGCGGCATATATTGCCCGTTGACATGGTTGCGGACCGTCACGACCATACCCAGGAGCTCACCGTCGGACTCGTTGAGTTCAGTGCCAGCCTCTTCGCTCTTCGCTCCAGCGTCACTGGCGGCTTCTTTGATAGACTCGGCCGCTGCGGCAACGCTACTGCCTGTGGACTCGAGATCACCGCTGCTCTGAGTCGATGGGCCGGCGGTCTGTGTGATTGTCGAGGACGCCGATTCGCTTTCCACCTCCTTGGACTTGGCCACAAGCTCTGAAAGGATCCGTTCGAAAGTTCGGAGCTTGGAGACGTCGGAAGCGGCGTCGTCCTCTGACACCTCAGACTCTTCAACCTCGAGCTTCTCGTCGACACGCGTGGCAACCCGAAGAATGAGATCCTTCAGGCCAATATCACGAGAGCCGCGTACCTCGGAGTCCTGGCGGTTGGTGCTCGGAGTGAAGGTTTCTTCTCCTTCTTGAGTTGCATCCGCTTCACTTGCATCTTGTGCGACTGGCGTATCCTCGCCGCTTGCTGGCGTAGGCTCCTGCACAGTGCCAAGTCCATTGACTTGAGCAGAGTCTACTGTCGAAGAGCCAGCCTCACTGCCAGGGGTCTCGACCTGTTGGTCATCCTTGCCGTCGTTCTCGCGCAGCTCGCTAGCTTGGTTGGGAGTGAGAGCCTCGAGGAGGCCGTCGACATACCAACGTGCCTCCTCCGGCGTCCGTGCCTTGAGCAGACCGCTCTGCTCAAGAGCATCCTGGATGGCCTCCCGGACGTGGCCGACGCCAAGGGCATCATCCTCAACCGCCTCGTCCACCTTCTCCTGCATCTCCTCCCAGAAAGCTTGCCTCTGTCGTTGCTGGTTTGGCGCTTCGTCGACACTAACGCTCTCTCCTTCATGGCTGACTGGCTGCTCGACTTCCGGCTCCGCTGTTTCGGACTCCGACTCTTGTTGGGCTAGGCCGAGAATCTCTTGTTCAAACTTGGCAACAGCGGCCGCGTTGGAGGTCTGGATCTTATCGATCTCGTCTGCCGTGACGGGCTTGGCGAAAACGTACATGAAAGGGGGATCGGACGGCCGCGTTTCTACGTGAAGGCGGATGGAGCGACCGGGGAATCGCTCAGTGGCACGGTCGAGGACCTTGTTGAGAAGGTGCAGACTAAGCTTGAACTCTTGGTCGCCGAGAGAGCGGTTCTCAGTTCCGTGCAGAGACAGGTCCATCTCATTTAGACTGATGTACTGGAAGCCGAAAATGCGCCGGGTGTTGTGAAAGGCAACAAAGATGCCGTCCATACGACCCATACGCACTTGCAGAGAGTACTTGAGAAACGCCGCTCTAATCATGTCAAAGTATTCCCGCTCGAACGACTCCCAATTGCCGAACCGTTTGCGAATCTCGTATCCGAGGCCTTTCTGGAATCCCCGGGCATCCATGCGAATGGAAACGACAGCTCTCGTCTTGAGGTCGAACATGCCACTTCCCGGCAAGCGTGGGTCATACGCGTCGAGCTGAGATCGCATGAGGAAGTCGCCCATAGTCGTGTAATGGAAAGCTTCATTAGCGTTGCGCTCTTCCTCGCTGATCTGGTCTGAGTTGACCCGACGGTATCTCTCGAACTCCTCCTTGGGCAGTGTCAAAAGCTTCTCCATAGACTTTCCGAGCATGCTCAGAATGTTGGCCGTGTCGTACTCCTTGTCTGCATCAATGGCGTATACATCATCTTTCAGATGAAGAAAAGCAGCAGCTGGCGCGCGCATGATTTGCGTGAAGGATTGAGTCTCCGGGTAAAATTGGCGACTGAGATTAGCAGTATTGATGGGTCGCCAAGCAGAGAGAAGGTAGTGGAAATGCGATAGCATCTGTGTCATGCTGGAAGTTGAACCGGTATATTTCCTGCGAAGCTTGGCTGCAAGGCCCACCAAAGTTGTGTCTTTGGAAGAAGTGACATACTGCTTGAGCGCGTTGAAGTCGAACTCGTTGATCGGCATGATGTTGGCAAGGTAAGGGTCAAAGTTATAAACTCGCGAACGAGGATCTTGCATATGGTAAACCCCTGGATTGAACAAGACCCTGTCCAGCCCATAAGAGAGTCCTGGTACCGGCGGCGAATCTGGTATCTCAACCGGCACCAACTGCAGGTCCCTCGGCGATGCACTCTGAACATCGACAGGAGACTTCTTAGATGCCTTTGACCTCTTGGCTGGCTTGCTAGCGGAGCTAGCAGCGTTGACAGCCGATGCGGCTGCTGCGGATGCGCCTGCGGCGAAAGGGACTTTGCCACCGCGAGACAAACGGCTTGCAATAGACGTCCACTTTTCGGCGGCCTTGGGGGTCGACATCTCGGAAGATTTGCGCAGTTTGAGCGGCGTATATTTTCTGTCCCCCTCTATTTTGCGAATCGTGAGCTTCGTATCCGAGGCTTTGGCTTCAGGTTGAGCATCTGATGTTGGAGATGTTGGTTCTTTGGCCGAGCGTGCCTTGTCGGCTTTGGACGGGGTCTCCTTTGCGGTCGGTCGCTTGGCCAGATGGTCGAGTGGAATTTGCTGCGAGCTCAAGACGCTCTTGAGTACATCCAAAGTCCCGCGTATCGTCTTGAGCCTCCCGCTCATCTTGTTTGTTTGCCGTTTAATAATCGAGTCTAGCCCTTCCGTTTTTGGTGTATTGCCAGGGTCCGCATCTGCGACCGTGATGGTGCCATCCTGTGCCTCCTTCTGAACATGGGAGAGTCTCGAGTTGATAGAGTTAAAACTACTTTCAAGTTTCTGCAAAGACTCAAACACCTGCCGTATGACATCGGACCCGGCCGGTTCTTCGTTCGTCGTCGAAGGGGATTTTGGTGTGGACTTCGGGGTTGCAGCCTTGCTTTTCTTCGTTTTCTGCGGCGATGACTTTTGTCGACGCGAGCGAGCAGTCTTTGCAGGTGCGGACTTTTCGGTCTTGTCGGCGTCTTGGTTCGGTGGCTTGGCTTCCGCGGCAGCTATCTCATCTGGAGCTGTTGATGCCTTTGCGCTGTCTGAGTAACCACGAACGCTCACCCGAACAGTGCTGTGGAAAAGAGATGGTAGAGAACGACATGGTGCCGGTATGCAAGATCTGCAGGAACCGCACACGTAAGGGGTTCCGAGCTTCCGGAGGCGTTGAGGATTAATACGAAGCATTGAAAGAATTGTTGTCAAGATCCCCAAGGCGCAATGCGAAGTTGAGCAAGGTAGGAATAGCTAGAAGTTGCTTGGGCAAATTTTAGAGGTGCAGCAGCATCGAACGGCGGAACGCGGGACATTACTCCGTACACGCGCCAGAGACCCACGTGGGCCCGTGCGTCCATCAAAGAGGGAATTACTCCGTAGGGACATCTATTCGTACCTACGAAGTCGAATGGATCACAATGCGCTTTATTGCGGCGGTCTCTCGCTTCTGTGCAGCCTCTCCCTTTTAACAACAAACTGATGACCCGACCCCGGGGTCAATCATCTCCCAATCAACATCGCCACCTCATGTCGCGACATACATATCGGGGGGTATTATGCTTTCCCAAACAACCAACTTATGCCAGGCCAAACACCGTACAAGACCAGACGCCTGTCCCAAAGCCGTGAACACATGACCCTCACTCATCCGAGCCTACTCCTTTCCAGTAAATGCGTGAGACGCATACTCTGTGGCGGTCTGGCGTGCTGCGTCTGCATCCGCAAATAGTGCTTGGACTTCAAAAGAGTCAGCCAGCATGCCGTCTGCGACACTCATCCAGAGCAGGTTTCCACTTCGCTTCGCCTGTGTCGAGGCTGCCCTTGCGCTCTTGAGCGCCTGCTCTCCAACCACGTTGTCGAATAGTCTGAATCGCATAATGCTCAGAGCAATCGCTAAACAGTGCGTGTTGCCCGTCACCTTGGAACCGTTCAACGAGTTTGTTATGCTCGTTTTGATCTGGTGCATCGACGGGGGGGGCAAGGTATTGGCCGTCGCTTGAACGAGATTGAAAGCGGTTCGGATATCTGGATCTTGGTGATCGGTGCACATCGGCCGCAACTGCTCCAGTAGATCGGTGGATGTCAGCTCGTCGCGATACGACGCGTCTTGGAGAATCCAAATACGATTCAGAGCGGCAAGAATGCAGAGCTCCAGCTTGGCAGGCTGTCTGCCACCTGGCCCTCCGCGCCCTGCGTGAATGCTCAGTCTCTCGTCTTCGAACAAGATGAGCGCCGTTTCGAGGTCGCCTGTGCCTTGATGATACACTCCAGAAAGATAGAGTGAGAAAATACTGAATATCTCGTTCACAGCTGGCGTGATGGCCTGCTGAAGTTGCGCCACGCACTGTTCGACTTTCGACCATTGGCTGTGGGTTGCAAAGTACAATCCCGTCAGCGCTTGCAGATAGCAAAAGATCTCGGTTCTCCACTTGGCCTGCTCCATGGATTCCCGTAGCGACGCCGCAGGGACGCTGGGAGCAACCTCCTTGTTCCCTTGAGGAAGTTAGTGACAATTCCCTACAAACAAATAACTCAGACTCACACTTGGCAAGTACATCGAAACCTTCTTTCCAAAACTCGTGGCTTCTCTTCGGATCCGACCCGGGTCGATACATGCCAGCCAAACCGCTGAAAGTATACCTGTGTCTTGTTAGCTAGATTGCTTCAGGAGAGCGAGCACCAATCGCACGTGAACGTACGTCAAGACAATGATCTCGAGTCGGTTCAGGAAACTCATTACGATGTAATCATGTTGGCCGTTAAAGGATCCAGCCCGGAGAATTGCGGAGGTGTCATCGCTGAGAGTCGCAGAAGTAGCGTTGTGCTTCTTGATTGGGATCAATATTTCCGGGTTCAAGTCGGTCCAGGTCTGAGACCCCAGGTTCGCATCCAGCTTCGCTTGTAGTGATCGCAATTTATGAATGAGTATGTCGGGCGTCTTCTGATGCATACTGCAAGCAAGATCAAGTAGGAGTGTCAGAACGTCCAACTGCGGTATTTGGACTGACGGGTCCAACTGGTATTTTGTAGCCTGAGCCAAACAGGTTTGTACACGTTCGATGGTGTCAGGGCGCATGGTTCTCAAAACAGATAGGCCTTCCATAAGTGAGGCAAATACAACCATGGCATGATCGCCTCGTTCGCCAGCAAGTGCAGCAATTGCCCGCAAGTTGTCCAAAACTGCGGCATCAGGCGGACTACCCGCGTGGACATGGAATGTGGCCTTCAATAAACGAAAGGCGTAAACCCAGTGAATGTGTTTGAAACTAGGTACCAGTTAGCGAGCGGTCTAGGCTGGTCGGGGCATCGCCAAGACTACGCACGTCAAACAATCCGAGATATTCTTGTCGACAGCAATGAAGGCGGCCTTTTGGTTACGTTGAAACAACACCTTCAGTAGAAGATACTGCATGCAGTATTTGAGGTCGGCGTATCTGTGCTAGGGGTTTGTTAGTATGGAATTCAGCTTGGGCAGGGTCTGAGTCCCACAAACCTTGTCGCATATAGTGATACCCTTACTCAGGGCTGTTTCCGCTTCTTGCAGGTTCTCCGTCTCGTCGCACAAGATGGAAGCATACCTGAGCCTCGCTTTCGCCTCCTGTCTTGGAGAGAGTCTGTTGCTCTGGAAGGCGGCCTCGAGACAAGCCAGTCCGGTTGTAATCAGCTTCTGATACTCGCGCACCTGGTCATCTGAGCCCGACACCGCGACTCTCTGTACACCGCGGCGGGCCTTCTCGAAACACTCTTCAGCAACATGTATCAGGATCGTGGTCGTATCGTACGACTTCGCTTTCGACGACAAGGCCGGAGAGCCCCTGGAGGATATCGCAGGGGAGTTCATCGAAGATATCGCAGGCGACTTCCGGGCTATGCTGGGAGACCGAGCGGGTTGTACAGTTGGCGAGTTGGCAAAGTTGGGTTCGGGACTCGGTTGAACTTGAGGTTCGGTGAAGGTTTGGTTCAAAACCGGTACACTCTGGGTTTGGCCCATGGTCGGCTGAGAAAACTGAGCATACTGAGGCACCGCCGGGAAGACTTGCGGGCTGCGATGCTGCTGCTGCTGCTGCTGCTGCTGCTGCTGCTGGGGTTGAGCAGGAGGCTGAAGGGGAGGTAGCGGCAGTTGCTGATAGTGTGGTTGAAATTGTGGTTGGCGTTGCGGCTGCGGCGTCGGCTGGTATTCGGCGTATACGGGCGGTATTGGGTTCGGGGTAGGTGCGGGCGCGAGGGCGGGAGATCGCGACACATGGGTGCTCTGGGGGAACGAGCGAGGAGGCGCAAACTGAACATTCACTGCACTGTTGTGAACAAAGGGCTGTTGCGTCTGGTGATGGGGGGGATAATGCGGCTGCGGTTGCGGTTGCGGATGGGGGTGCTGCTGCTGCTGCTGCGGCGGAAACGTGCCGCCATAGGCAGGAAACTGCCCATAGCCGTTGGGCTGCATATTCATGGGCGTAGGAGCAGGAAGGATAGGGGCAGGTGCCGGTGCTGGGGAGTGATGATAGTTCCCATGAACGGGTTGCGCCTGCTCGTGGCCGCGATATGCAGTATTCGCGTAGGTTGGGTTCTGACCATTGCCGCTGCCGTTTCCGCTGCCGTTTCCATTGCCGTTGCCGTAGGGGTTGTGATACGGTTGGGGAACGTGCTGCTGGCCGTTGAAGGCCTGCCCCGAAGGCAGTGAGCCCCGGTATGTCATCTTTGGGACGGCATATGGATCGCAGGTTTCGCTACATGGAGTCTCGGCGGTCGCTTTGTTGAACTGGACGGGACTTGTTGCGACGCGGTTGCTGTCCAATAGCCGCATCTGCAGGTCGCAAGGCTCTGTCGGGAACGACTGGTCGAGAGTTGGTTTGCGGCCCCTGGGTATTTTACATAATCACACGTGCACTCAGTGTTGGCCAATGCGCGATGCATGCACAGACCGTCTCTCTGACCAGCGTGTTAACACGCCTTGTTGGAATGGGGAAAGTGACGAGTGAGTGGCTTGACACATATTAGTGTACAGCACAACGGAGCTCCTCTCAGTGTCTTGGAACGACTTCTGATGCTGCCTTCTGATTGGCGGCGAGCAAAGTGCCTCGGCTCAAAATCAATCTTGTACACCATAGGACTGAATCCCACTTTGCAGAGACGGATAATCAGTGTGCCCAATGCCGATCTACTGCATAGAATCGCGATAGATTACTGACCCCTTTGGTGCCATCCCTAACATGGATAATTGCCCGTTCGTGTCTGCTTCTTAGATCGGAAGCTTTCTAGCTCTTGGGGCTCCACTGCCATGACTTGTGGTCCTCTGTCCCTTTTCTCGTGGTAGAAGTTTTGACTTTTTGGTGCATGTTTGCTTGAGACACTATCCAATACTTCACAAATCGTTGAGAAGGTTGCATGACTCCTGTCCTCACTATATTTGGCCTTGCATTTTGTGCCCCTCGACTGCAGCTCCGCCGTCTTTCCCCATCCCCGAACCTCCCCTGAAGCCAACTCCTATCCGAATCATGGACTGGCTTGGACACGCCAAAATCAACTTCACACACGCGCCATCGCCTGTGTCTCTCAAGGAGAAAGATGGCACTCAGACCGATCTTTTGAAGGTATGCGAGAAGATCACACCGCCATGCCAGATGAACCCTCTCCTCTTCAACGGCCATCTGCAGACAATGTGGACGGCCACGAAGCAACACGGCCCGCCGGTGTACTATCGCCGGAAGGTCTTCTACGCCGACGACAAGGCGTTCGAGGGTAGCTTTGCCGTCGACTTTGTGACGGAACCCTTTGAGGATGCGGACAGCAGTCTGCCGCCGCGTACCAAATATTTTGAGGATCGGGACTTCGACACCCTGCCTTCGGACGACGACAGGCCCCAGCTTATCGTCCTCCACGGCCTCTCGGGAGGCTCTCATGAGATCTACCTAAGACATGCCATAGCGCCATTGATCGACTCGGGAAAGTGGGAAGTGTGCGTAGTGAATTCGAGAGGCTGCGCCAACAGCAAGTTCACCAGCGGCATCCTCTACAACGCCAGGGCGACTTGGGACTTCCGCCAGGTTAGTAAATCAAGCCATCGGATGGGTAGCACTATTAACTGACGACTGGTGCAGACGGTCAAGTGGATGAGAAAGAATTTCCCGAACCGGCCGCTGTTCGCCTTGGGTTTCTCGCTCGGCGCCAACATGCTGACCAACGTATGCCTCATGCTATCCCCGGTGACAGGTTCGACTAATTAACTGCTCTTTTGACAGTACTGCGGAGAAGAGGGCGTTGACTGCGAGCTAACGGCCGCTATCGTCTGCTCCAATCCCTTTAACCTTGAGGTATCCAGCAAGGCATTGAAGCGGACGTTCCTCGGCAGAGAGGTCTACCAGAGAGTCATGGGAAGTTAGTTGTCCTCCCTGATGGCAACTTGACACCGCCCAGTGCTCACACGGCTCAACAGGCAGCATGAAGGAGCTTATCGCCGGCCACAAGGACGCTGTGCAGAAGTACACAAACCTGGATCTTGAACGTCTCCAGAAAGTGACGTATCTTTGGGAGTTTGACAGAGAAGTCCAGTAAGTCGCTAGGTCGCGAAAGTTGTCCGAGTGGTTCTGACTTCGGTAGATGCATAAGCTGGGGCTACCCGACCGAGAGTGCTTACTACCGCGATGCGTCGTCGTCCGATGCAGTGTTGGCCATTAGGATTCCATTTTTTGCTCTCCATTCGACCGACGATCCCGTGAGCATCTCATAACGAGCGAACTGTAGACGAAGGAGCTGACAAAAGACACAGATTGCCGTGAATGAGGCGATCCCTTACGAGGAGTTTCAGAAGAATCCGTACACTGTCCTGTGCACGACGTCTCTTGGCGGACACCTCTGTTGGTTCGAGCCCGGCGGCGGAAGATGGCACGCAAAGCCGGTACGTCTCACATTGTTAATTGCGAATGGGCGCTTATCTGACAGAACAGGTCGCAAACTTCTTCAATCACATGGCATTCAACGTAGACCATAGCCAACTCCCTCCCAAGACGAACGGAGCCCCGCCCACCAACGGCAAATCGGAATTTCATTTCAACCCTGTGAGACGTAAGATGGAGATCAAAGCAAGCTCGGAATAGACGTATACAACTACATATAGACCTGGTATAGAGTGAATGATGGTTTAGATGAAAAGAGCATTCATGCTGTTGAGTAATTCCGCGATTTTGTACAGAGCTGTAGACACCAATATGTACAGCTTGCATAGCGCAACGAGGAGATGCATCGCTCGGCGGCGTCACGGCTGCTAGTCGCCTGACGGTTTAGAATTAAACTCTCCGGGGAGGGCAAGATCAGCCATGGTATCTGCTCTGAACGCCACCAAACACAATAAAGGGGCTTGAAAAAAACAAGATGGTAACAGTATGCCCGCCCACTTCCCAGTCCAGTATGTTTTGGTTTTTGGCACTCCCAAACGCCGCCCATAATGCAAACACATGCCAAGACAAAAGAGGCAGCGCCTCTCCGCTGGTCGAACCCTCCTACGCGAACGAGACGCTCTTCCTCTTCTTGGGCTTCGCAGCCTTGGACCCCGAGATCGCGATCTGGTTGACATTCTCCTCGGGGTTGGTGGGGCGCTTTCTCTTCTTCCTCAGGGATTCTTTAGTGTCTTCCAGCTTCGAATTCCTCTCTTCCTCTTTCTTCTCGGCCTCTATCCGGCGGGCTTCGCGGATCTCCTCCATTTGTCTCGCCTTCATCATCTTGGACTCAATCTGGCCCTCCTTCTCGGCCTGCACCATTGCGAGAATTGTGTTCATGCTCTCCTGTGGGATAAATTAGCGATCGTAACATCAGGGGGGAGGCGCAATCGGAGGTGAGCCGTACCCTATCGTCGACGAAGACCTTGCCCTTCTTCTTGCCCTTGGGCTTCGCGACACCGACGGGCGTGACCATGTTCAGCTTGGGAATGTCGAGCTCCTCCTCCGTGTAGACCTTCTTCTTACGCTTCTTCAGCAGTGCTTCGAGGTTTGACTTTCCCTTGGTCTTGAGCGGCTTGGTTCCCTTAGGAGTGTCTCTAGTTTTCCTAACGATGCCGTCGGGCGCGGCAGCCGCGTTCTTGGCGGCATTCTTGCTGTTCTTTATGCCAGAACCATTTGAGGCGTGCTTGTTCTTGACGGTTCTCGTCTTTGAGGGCGCCATCGTGGATATCGTGTGAGGTTGCGGGTGTGGGTGAATTGGCACTGGTTGCGACTCGGCGGGATGAGGAGAGTTAGAGGAACCAAGTGCGGATTCTAGAATTTTTTTTGACTGTCGGAGGCGATAGACGGAGGCGATAAGCTTCAGTGGGCCCGCTCCCCGCCATTCAACATCACTCAGAGGCGCCTGCAGGGGCCTTGTCTCCAAACCACGACGACCCTTTCGGTCTGGGCGAGAACTAGCTGTTCCTGGGACATGAAAATTCCCAATAAGAATAAGTTCACAAGTTACAACATATTGTTCAGTCAGCTTGATTTAATGCATTATAAAACTCCATTATGTCGGTTAGTTGTGAATGAACCCGCAAAAACATCAAATAGACGCACCACTCGAGCCAGGCTGCATGGGCCTTCGGCATGGACAGAGCTTCAGGGACAGGTTTCTAGCGAGGATTGAGGACTGGCTCACTTGACCCAATATGCATTTTATGCTGCAACGGCGTATCATCCCTGTCGAAAATTTGGGCGGCTCTACTTTACTAGGGATGTAGTTCTGGGTGTTAACAACACTGCGGCTGAAGAAAAGCGCTGGTTGATACACGTAGCTAGTAACATGGGAACAGAGCAGTTTTTGTCAAGTTTGTCGTCGGAGCAGAGGTATTGAAGGTGATTCTTGATGGTTTGCACGTAGCAGACTGAAATAGCGACGAGCTCATTGAGTGCAGGACCCCGTCCCCAGACGCGGAGGCGGAGGCCGAGACGGCTACCCCAAGCAAACCCCACCTTCGAGGTCCCTGTAGCACCAAAATGGACCTCGGCTCCGGCTCATCTCATCATCCACCTACCGTTCGATGAGGCCAAACACTCCTCTTTCAAAAGGGAGTAGAGATCCATACCGTTAACCTTGCCCTCATATTTTGCACCTCCAGATTCTCCGAACTAACGTGCAACCCGCCCCCTTGAGACGACTTGCACTACCCATTTGCCTTCATCAATCCCAAAATGACGTCCAGAGTCCCAGCTATCGTAAGTTGCCAGTGCGGGGGAGCTCGCGTCGCTGTGCACCGCTAAATCTGAGCGCCACCAGGTCCTGGATCGCCTTAGCGATCGCGCAAAGGAGGCACTCGACCTCGTTGCCAAGTTTGTTGAGGAGGAGTGCATCCCGTAAGAAGGAATCGGCCCTTCAACGCCCTGCGTCGCGGCTAACAGCCTGCGTGCCCAGCGCCGACCCTATTTTGGAAGCCCAGATCGGCCAGGGTGATGAGAGATGGAGCCACCACCCGGCAATCGTTGACGACCTCAAGGCCAAGGCCAGGAAGCTCGGCCTCTGGAACATGTTCCTGCCCAAGGGCCATTACAAGGAGTCACCGGGCTTCACGAACCTCGAGTACGGCCTCATGGCGGAGTGGCTTGGCAAGTCGAGAGTCGCCTCCGAGGCCGTCAACTGCGCAGCGCCCGATACCGGCAACATGGAGGTACTGGCCAAGTACGGAAACGACGAGCAAAAGAACAAGTGGCTCAAGCCTTTGATGGAGGGCCAGATCCGCTCTGCCTTCCTGATGACGGAGCCTGACGTCGCCTCTTCGGACGCGACCAACATCCAGCTCAGCATACGCAAGGAGGGCAACGAGTACGTCCTCAACGGCTCGGTATGTGTCGGCCCCCTCCTGAAATTGAGGCCTATCTGCTAATAACAGCAGAAATGGTGGTCCAGTGGTGCTGGCGACCCCCGGTGCTCGATTTACATCGTCATGGGCAAGAGTGACCCCAACAACAAGGACCCTTACAGGCAACAATCCGTGATCCTTGTCCCCGCGGGCACTAAGGGTATCACAATCCACCGTATGCTTCAAGTCTACGGCTATGACGATGCACCCCACGGCCACGGCCACATCACCTTCAAGGACGTCCGCGTACCCGCCGGCAACCTCGTCCTCGGCGAAGGCCGCGGCTTCGAGATCATCCAGGGCAGACTCGGCCCCGGCCGCATCCACCACGCCATGCGGACCATTGGCGCGGTAAGTGCAAACATGGCATGTTCCAAAGCGTGACAATATTCTGACGTGCATCTTCTCAGGCCGAGCGCGCCCTCGAATGGATGCTGATGCGCATCAACGACCCCAACAAGACGCCCTTCGGCAAGCAGCTGCGGGAGCACGGCGTCATCCTCGAGTGGGTGGCCAAGTCCCGCATCGAGATCGACGCCGCTCGTCTTGTCGTTCTCAACGCCGCCATCCGGATGGACGACCTCGGCCCCAAGAAGGCCCTCAAGGAGATCGCCGAGGCCAAGGTTCTCGTCCCTCAGACGGCCCTGACTGTCATCGACCGCGCCATCCAGTCCTTTGGCGCCGCCGGTGTTTGCCAGGACACGCCGCTCGCCAGCATGTGGGCCAACATTCGGACGCTGCGGCTCGCCGACGGCCCCGATGAAGTGCACCTGCAGCAGCTCGGCAGGAACGAGAACAAGAGGGGCAAGGAGGTTACGGATAAGATCCAGTGGCAGAAGCAAAAGACGGAGCAACTGATGGCTCAGTACAAGACCAAGACAACGCAGCCAGGGGCCAACATTAACCGTTCCCGGTTGTGAATTGCGTCAGTGGTTGTATCCGCAGTTGAATAAAATCGCGTGTATAATATCAGTCAGAAATGTCGCTACTAGTCATCGTCCGGGAATGTACACCAGAATGAAATGCGATACTTCAACGATTGGCCCGCCGCCTCCATTCCATCTGACTCACACTTGTGGCCATTGTCTGGCCATGTGTAATGCGACCCGGTAACCTGGCAGCATCCCGGATGGAAAGCGCGAGAGAGAGGCAGAGAGAGACCTTGCAGGGTCAAGGTCAGGGGGGAGGCAGCGTGGTGATGGTAACCTTGGAGATGGCCTCCCGTAAGACTCAGAACACTTTATGCCCGATAGCATTGACTGGTCTCGGTTCGATCACATATGCGACCTCTCCCCAGTGATCGACTGTCTGCAGTCCCCGGCCAGAAAAGAGATGGAGAGGGGTCAAAGCAACTCCACAGGCCGGACCAGAGCACAACATTCTGATGAACACCTTCCTGCAGCTAAGATGATGCATGGCAGGGAACAATAGCTAGCAACATAAGGTCCGGGATGCCGGTTGCCTGGGAAGTCCGCTAAGACAGAGCTAGAAGGACGAGGTGGAAACCTGCCATGACAGCACATCACCCCTTCACACAGTTGACAACGCCTGCCCAGGATTGACAAAGGCCCGTTGTTTGTCTCCCGGCAGGGCGGGCTCCACATTCCCACCAACGAACTTCCCTCCTCACCACCCCTGAACCCCTGCGCCGGCTGCCCCCCCAGCGCGCTGTTTCGGTAAGCCCGTTGCCCAGTCAACAACCCAGAAAATTCGTTTACTTCGACACACCCAGCAACCTACTCCACCACTTCGGCCTAAGCACCCAAGCAGACAATCTAGAAGGTCCCCCAAAGGGAGCAAAGCGCGTGCATCTTTTTCACAGAAATTCACAAACGTCATAAACACTACACAGCAAATCCTGTGCACTGAACACGTGTCTCTTCCGAGTACAAAGGTCTTTCCTTCCTTCTTCTGCATTGGCCCAGACCCTTCCCTAACTACAGCCACCCACATCAATCCCATTCATCCATCCTTCCATTTTACCACAGACACACACACACACATACACAAGCACTTTGTGTCAACTTCACATCCTACAACTCCAAAATCGCATCTTCAGCACCGCTCAACATTGCGCATTTGCCTATCCACAGCAAATAAACATCAGCACCTCCACCACAACTCAACCCACACAATCGTCAGCAGATAAAGATGTCTCCCAACGTTCTTGCCGACAAAGACGTCAACGCCGCCGTTGTGGTCAACGACTCGCAGGCCTCCAAAGACGTTAAGAGCATGGAGTACCACCGCCAGGTCCTGCAGAACAAGATGGCCCAAGAGAAGTACGACCACAAGCCACAGACTCATGACGGCCAGAGCAAAGCCCTAAACTTCGATATCCTCAATAGGTCCAAGACGTACATCTCGCCTTCTGACGACATCATGAGCCCTTGCACTGCCAAGCTCAGCGCCCTGCGCAACAAGCAGGTCGGCAAGTGAGTCAAGCCTCGCTCTGTTGTAGCCATCCTGCAACCCATAGCTAACCTTCCTTCCTCACATCCAGGGTCAAGCCCAAATCCCTCTTCGCCCAGACTTCTGCCAAGAAGCTCAGAAGCGGCGACTCCCTCTTCGGCGACCAGACAGCTACCCCTACCAAGGACAGCAACATCTTCTAGGCAAGAGAGCCGCATCTTTTTTTGACCAAACAAAACGACAAGAAAAGCTTTCACGACATTGGGATGGGCTCGCGGGCTCGCGGGCTGTTTTACTGGTTTTGCTTCTCTTCTCTCCAACTGGGAGATATTGAATTCGCGCCTCCACCTCAGACAGCCTCTTGGCCTCTTGATTTGGGGGAGGCGGAATAGGGTTCATTGGCGTTATACGGATAGACCACTGTCTTACTCCAGGATAAGGGAGTTGTTGTACACCATGACATGACACGAAACGATATCAGGCTTTTCCTTCTTTTTTTTCCTTCTACCACTTTTTTCGTCACTAGGATTCTAGGAGGGGGTGTATCCATCGGCTGCCGCCGCATTGTCGGCCGGCCTGAGCAGGAAATACAAATCCTCGTTACCCTTGACCTTCGCCCGTCTTCCATGTTCCTCGCCTTGGCTAGTTTTATGCCTTCCACGCGCTCACGATGTAGACGACGTCCTCGTCCGCCACCATGTGCCCGAGTCCCACCCTCTGCGGGATATGTCTGGCGCTCGCGCCCCACACGAGGGCGTACTTGAAAGTGTCCTTGAGCGTCCTGTGGATGCGGTCGCAGACGTCCTCGATGGTGCTGTTGCTCCGCACGATAAGGGCCTCGCTGAAGTCCGGGTCGTTGCCCTTGCGCTTCGTGTAGATGCGAATGAGCTTGAGCTCCTCCCAGCAGCGATCGACGACGTCCTGGATGCCGAGGTCGAGCTCGCAGCTCATGACGACCGTCTGCGGCTCGCGCGCGAGCTTGTCGAGGAAGTCGAGCGAGACGCTGTCGATCTTGTTGTACACGTACAGGCACTTGATGTACTTGCGGTGGTCCTTCATGATGACGTCGATGAGGTCGTCCACCGTCGCGTTCTCGTCGCGCACGAGCACCTCGCAGTTGAGGATCTTGTAGTCGCGCAGGATATTGAACACCATCTTCTCGTCCATGGCCTTGGGCGGGTTCTGGAACGTGATCTTCATGCCGCCGGCCTTTTTCGCCTTGAGGTAGATGTTTCTGCGGCGGACGTCAGACATGGCGGGGGGGAGTCTCTCTGGATTGCCGGACGGATGGAAACTTACGGTGGTTCTCTGTTGAGGCGGATGCCTACGGCCTCCAACTCGGCCTCTAGCAGCGCCCGCTGTTCCGCCTTCTTGGTGGCGTCCAGCACCATCAGGATCAAGTCGCTCGTCTTGGCCGCCGAAATGACCTGCCTTCCTCTCCCCTTACCCTCCGAGGCGCCCTCGATGATACCGGGCAGATCGAGCAGCTGGATCTCGGCGCCGCCGTATTCCAGGACGCCCGGAATGGCTGTGAGTGTTGTGAAGGCGTACGAGGCCACCTCGGATTTCGTCCGCGTCACCTTGGATAAGAATGTTGATTTACCGACTGAGGGGAAGCCGACTAGGGCTATTCTGGCATCACCGCTCTTACTGACATCGAACCCTGCCCCGCCGCCGCCTCCTGCTCCTGGACCGGGTTCCAGAAGCTGTGCTCTCAGACGCGCAAGTTTACTAGGTTGTGTGAGTGTGCGGCTTTATGTGTCTGGAAGATGAATGATCATACATACCCCTTCAGGAGACCCAGATGATACTCTGTAAAAGGGGACTATTAACGGTTATTGATCGGATAGTGTGAGTTATACCACAACATACCAGTCGCCTTGTTTTCTAGGAAAAGTTAGTAAAGTTCATCTGACAAAGAACCTGCCGCCTGGGTCATCCTCCTGGACCGTGGCTATCAAACGTCCGTCAGGTCTTATTCCAGCGGCCTCTCAGCCACTTCATAACCCGAAACTTCTGGAGTAGCCCCATAGACCGAGAGGGACCAGCCCGACGATACAAAAGAGTGAGTATTACTCTGAGTCTTTCTCATCTCCTCCTCAATCCTAATCGCGAACCGTCAGTCTTCATGATCTTGGTTGTGGGAGAAGACGGTACGTACTCCTTGATCTTCTCCGTGATGTTCACCATCTTGACGGCTTCTGGGTTCAGAGTCTCGCGACCCTGAAAATCCTCTTAAAAATCAAAGACTGGGCAATGAGGAGAAAAAGAAAGAGTGTGCCGCTGCTTGGTCGTTGAACACTTCACGGGTTCATCATGGTGGGGCAGCCGAGTCCTCCAAGGAGTGCGCGGGAAGACTGGACTGTGGCAGAATTTACCGCGGGGCTTGTGTCAAGCTACAGGGGGGGTACCCGCTCACCGCCCTCGACCACTTAGCGTCGGCCGGCTTGCGCCACAGCTCCTATCGCGATAACAATTTTCAAGCCTCGCCGCTGTTGCACCAGGGTTGTCGTCGCCAACGCGATCGCCTTGCTGAATAACATCCACTCTTCGCAGCTACGGTCACAACCACGACATCGTCAATTTTTTTACGTTCCACGCACAATTTCAATCGAAAACATGTCGGACGAAGTCGCAGAGGCTCGAACCGAGCATGTCGACGGTGGGGTGCCGCAGGAAGAGACGGCGCTGGTCACCGCCGACAACAACGAGGTCGCCGCGCCGGCGGAACGAAAAGTGAAGAAGATCATCCGCAAGAAGAAGAGGCCGGCGCGCCCGCAGGTCGACCCATCCTTCATCACCTCCGAGCCGCCGCCGCAGACGGGAACGATCTTCAACATCTGGTACAACAAATGGTCGGGCGGCGACCGCGAGGACAAATACCTGTCCAAGACGCACGCCAAGGGGCGCTGCAACGTCGCAAAGGACAGCGGCTACACGAGGGCCGACAAGGTCACGGGCAGCTACTTCTGCCTCTTCTTCGCCCGCGGCATATGTCCCAAGGGCCAGGACTGCGAGTACCTCCACCGCCTGCCGGGCATCCACGACATCTTCAACCCCAATGTTGACTGCTTCGGCCGCGACAAGCACTCTGACTACAGAGACGATATGGGTGGTGTCGGTAGTTTCATGAGGCAGAATCGCACCATCTACGTCGGAAGGATACACGTCACGGATGACATTGAGGAGATTGTGGCGCGTCACTTTGCGGAGTGGGGTCAGATCGAGCGAAGTAAGTTCTACAAGTCTATTCGAGCCGAGTTTCTTAACAAATGCTAATATTTCGTCTAGTTCGCGTGCTCAACACCCGCGGCGTCGCTTTCATCACATATTCCAATGAGGCGAACGCCCAATTCGCGAAGGAGGCCATGGCGCATCAATCTCTGGACCACGAGGAGATTCTCAACGTCCGGTGGGCCACAGCCGACCCGAACCCCATGGCGCAGGCGCGTGAGGCAAGGCGAATCGAGGAGCAGGCTGCCGAGGCCGTCCGGAGGGCCCTCCCCGCGGAGTTCATCGCCGAGATCGAGGGCAAGGACCCAGAGGCGAGGAAGAGGAGGAAGATCGAGAGCAGCTACGGGCTCGAGGGCTACGAGGCGCCGGACGAGGTGCACTTTGCGCGTGGCGCGAACGCCGTGAACCCTGTCGGTAGGGAGGGCCACGAGGCAGAGTACCAGCAACCGCTCATGCTGGAGAATGGCGACCAGCAGCAGCATCTGGCGTTGCCGGCTCCGCTGGAGCAGTCGATCGTGTCTGGTGGCATTTTCTCCAGCAGTACTCTGGCGGCTCTAAACGCCTCAAAGGTTGCTGTAGCATCGAAACCCAAGACCGCCGTGTCTTCGGGGCCGTTGGTCGCCTACGGCAGTGACGACGACGACGATTGAGTCAGGGGCGGGCGATTAGTTTGTATGATAGTAGAGAAAAGCGAGTAAGATACCCACTGGGAATGGAGACATCGAGGGGACTGGGCAAAAAAACATGCAACACCGGGCACTTGCCGGTCGTAGCCGAACCGGCCACTACTCCAGCCGTTACTGACATGACCTACCGGTAGATGGATCGGCGTTTTCATGATGGCTTTGGCAACCCAAAGTGGTGTGAGCACTGCTTCTGTAAACGGACGGCGCGGAGTATATGGTGTACCCATACTTTGAACAAAACCCGCAACAAACGACGTAAAAGCAATCTATTAAACCTCCCGTCTGTGCCGGTCAATTTTTGCCTCAAGCCCAAAGGACTCTACGACTAATACACAGTCGAGTCGTGTTATCCCCGATAACATAAACAAATTTACAAAGTATATATAATTACTTATAAACTATACTGGAATTTAGGCCCTATAACAAGTAGTATATAACTCTTGTTTCCCGGAAATACTAGACTAATCATCTGTCGCCCTATTCCATAAAACCTATAAAGACCAGCTGCCTTCCTTTGCGAGACGGCACTCTTGCATATCCCACTCCACTACCTATTCAACTAGATTCCTCCATTACCTGAAACGTAAAGTTACCGATTTCAAGCTCATCAGGTACGCTAAAACATAACCTCGGTTGGCAATCTTTCACCAGCAACAACTTTTAACCCCACGCAGAATGAAGTTTATGCTCCTCGCCATTTTAGTCACGCTGGCTAGCGCTAATCCGGCTCTTAAAAGAACCTACGCGAGGGACTCTTCTGAGCTTCACCAGTTGAGAGTCCGCCAAGACTGCGCTGACCCGACCTGTAGTGGCGGCTGTGGAACATGCTATCAAGGCTATAACGTTTGCTGCCCTTCTGACCCTAGCGTATCTTGCTATAAATTTACATGTTCAGGGTAAGGAGTAGGAAGAAGAGTGGAGCAAAATCCCGGATTATATAAATCAAGGAGAAAAGTGTAGTTAGGCATAATTGGTCTAGATGGCTGCATATACGCCCTCTAACTGGTCGGCTGAGCCACTATTATAGCCTCAACTCCTAGACAATCAAGCTGGTCGACCCGACATCTCACAAGACTCCGTTCTCTAGGTATAAGAGCCCATCCATGCCGTGGCAGACTATCTGACACAAAACGACAACGAGGACAAGGGACCCGAATACCTCACACCTCCTGATGAAGCTCGCGCTCTAGAGTCCCATAGGTTTTGGTCTGCTGCGAGGTACAACAGCCTAACTCTCATGGCTCCAGGACAGAGCCTCCCTGGCGCAATCATATAATAGGAGTCCATGGAGCCTCTCAGCGCCCATTCCCAAGACCTGTTTCGACGGGGAAAATGCGAAGATTGATCAGGCTCGCGAGAATACACTCGACATGGAGAGCGCCGTCGGCTTTCACGGGGCAAACTTGAAACCTGCTATCCTAATCGGCCGTCCCAGCTCGGAAATCAATGCCTGGCCGTCGATGCTGAAGCGTCTTACGCCATGGTCGCAGCTATTTTATGCAGACCCTACCTGTATTCCCGCCCAGGTATAATAGGCACAAGGCCATTTTTAACAGATATGGCGGCGCAAGGGGAAGGCCAACTATGCTACCGTTTTACGTACTGAGTTATCAGGGATCCTGCTCTTCTAGATAATCCTGCCCTCACTCATTGGCTTATCTATAGGAGAGCGAACGAGATCCCAAGTCTTCCAAAGGGTGTGGTTGTATGTGATGGACGGTGCAAGACAAGCAACACAGATTGGCATGTTCGTCATGCAACCAGGTCCTGGTCTTCTGAAAAATTCAGCTGTTGAAGATCCTTGAATACAGGACCTCGTGTCTGCCAATCCAGAGGTCCATGACGGGCATGGTCTGCCCGGCCCTCTCAATGGGCGTGTCCCATTCCCTGTCGATGGCAGCCGTGATGAGTTGCTGGACCTGAGTGCCCGCGAGGACCTTTTGCGCCTGGTATGGTCCGAACATGCTGGCTCTCACAGCCGCCGAGATGAGTGCCTTGACGTGTCCCATCATAAAGATGTAGGCCGTCTGCTGCAAGCTGAGCCCCACCAGGTTCGAGATAGCGCCGAAGAGGGGAGCCAGGTGAGCAAACACCAACGGCGGCTCGGCCGAGTCGTCCGCGATCGAAGATGTTCGCGACGAGGTGGCGGCCTTCAGCATCGCCACGTACGGCTGCAAGGTGGCGACGACGTGGGCCGGGAGGGACGTCGCGAAGGAGCGCTCCCAGATGGATAGGAGGGCGCGGCCCTGGGCTATCGAGGCGCGGCGGCCGACGGTGCAGATGATGGCCGCATCGAGGTGGTCGTCCAGTTCGGCGAGTGCGTCTGGGTCGCGGTGCGCCGCGAGGACGAACGGCAGGGTCGTCGAGGCGTAGGCCGAGATGGACTCGGGGAGGAAGACGTGAAAAGACGAGCGGCCCCTGGTGTGCGCCAGATACGATTCGAGTCCGCTGCTGAAGGCGAACGATCCCAGAGGCAGGGCCGAGTCTGACAGTAAGAGAAGATAGTGATTCGATATGGGGAGCGACGCTGTGGGGTGTTAGTGTGAGTTCACTCTGAATGAGACATTGACATGGGGACGTCGCACATGAAGGCTTTGGGGGGTCTCGGAACGGCAGCGGTTCGCGAGACTCTGGGGATTTCTCTTTGAGACTTTTCAGCTTCCCTCTGGCAGCCTCGAGGCGCGCCTCCAACTCCAACACCTCCTTCTCGGCGTCATCAATGGATCCGTCCCTGGCATTTGAGTCCATCGGAAGACCTGAGAGAATTAGACGCCGTGTTGCAGTTGATAAGGTTCCGATAGCGGGAGACGGGCCCTGCAGAATCGGGGGGAGGGGAGTGGCCGTTCAGTGGGCTACTTCGAGCCTAGGGGAACTGGGGGTCCCCACCAAGAATTGGCGCGCCGGGAAGCTGCTGGGAAGTTGTTCGGCGTCTGCCCGTCCCACCCGCCCATGCCATCTTGCTCCCCTCGGCGATTGATGGAGTGAAAAGAGCTAGCTGTAGGAGCGGGATCGACCGATTTCACCAATCAAACCCGAGAAACATCCGGAGTGAGTTTGAAGAGCAGTTTTATTCTCATTCCGCAAACATCCCGCAATATACAAAGACGCCTCACAGTCTGTTTGATTCCGTCCACCGAACCGACGTCATCGACTCTCCGCAAAAGACCGCGAAGCGACCGGCCCGGTCGGCGATGCCTGCAAGATGAAGTCGTACGACCAGATGAAGAGCGCCGAGGCCAATGACGCCGCGTGGGAGGCCACCCGCGGTGCCGTCGTCGGCGCCGCCGTCCTGGGAGCATTTGCGTGGAAGTTCTCACCACTGTACAAGGGCCTCACCATCCAGTTCAAGATGTAATTGTGCCGCGCGACACCCCTCATGGTCCCGGTCAAGATGCGCTGACAGCGGCACAGCTACATGCAAATGTCCGCCATGGTGCTGGGAAGCATGCTTGAGGCGGACAACAGGCTGCGCGAGTACGAGGCCAAGATCAGGATACAGAAGCGCATGCTGAGGGACAAGGCCAAGTGGGAGAGGTTCGAGCAGGAGTTTCTCGAAAACCCGACGAATGAGAAGAAATGAAGGGCCGCGACTGGTCCGGCTACCGACAACAAATGGATGAGACTGGAATTCACACAAAAGTCGATCCGAAGCTGTATTCGTATTATTGTATAACACCAGACATTCGAATCCTTGGCTTTTTAGCTACACAGAAAAGGTGCCGCAGACCTGATTTCCTCCCCAACGCCGGATCATGCAAGTCATTATGCCCCGCCATAGGCAGGTTTTAGTGGCAGCCTCTCTCATTTTGAGGGCACTTCAAACCTCTTCGGGTCCATGTTAATCTTGCAGAGCCTCGCGACGCAGCCGCTCAGCTGCAGCAGTGTTTGCACGCCCTCCAGGATCTTCATGTGCGTGAAGCCAATCTCCTTGATGAACTCCAGCTTCGAGTGCTCACTCAGCGTAGGGATTGTCTTTGTGACCTTGAACATGGTGCTGATGATGTCGTGGCTCGAGTATCCCAGGTCCCAGAGCTCGCGGAGGCTGTCGAGCGCCGAGTTGATGTTGCCCTCGTAGCAGGCCTTGAGCATGGCCTGGACCTTGATTGGATGCGGCGAGTCCACCACCTTGAAGACGTTGTCGCCCGACACAAAGCCGAAGCCGGCAAACGTCGACTGCAGGTTGTTGATGGCCTGCCGCATGTCGCCTTCGGCGCTGAAAACGAGCGCAGCCAGGCCATCGTCACTGTATTCCACCTTTTCCGCTTCGATAATCTGCAGCAGCCGCTTGACCACCTGCTCGTCGGTGAGCCGGGCATACCGGAGGATGGCGCATCGCGACTGCAGCGGCTCGATGATCTTGTTGGACTGGTTGCAGGCGAAGGCGAAGCGGGTCGTGTTGGAGTAGATCTCCATCGTTCGGCGAAGGGCTTGCTGGGCACCTGATGTCATGCTGTCGGCCTCGTCGAGAATCACAAGCTTGTGGCGGCCCTGGGGCAGGGTCACCTTTTTTTGGGCGAAACCCTTGATGCGATTGCGGACGACGTCGATTCCTACACACCACTGTCAGTGTCGAGCCACAAGTGGGATGATGCTGCCTCTGTACCTCTTTCGTCACTGGCATTGAGTTCTAAGACAGCCTCCTTGTATGAGTCTCCAAGCAGCTGTCTCGCCAGGCAGAGCACACTTGTAGTCTTTCCGATACCAGGCATGCCAGAGATGATGACGTGCGGCATATTTCCCTCCTTCGCGATGATTTTTAACCGATCAATCGTCTCGGTGTTTCCGACAACATCGTCTAGAAACACGGGGCGGTACTTTTCAACCCTGCGGAGGGCATTAGGAATCAGTTGATACTAAACGGGAGCTTTCGAGACCTACCAAGGCAGCTCATAGTTGGAGACACCGTTCGACGCCGCCGTCAGTGCTTTCTTTGCTGCAGATGTCGAGGACTCGCCATCCTCCTCTGGTTTTGTGATTGGCTTCTGTGCAGGCATGGTTACTCTTGACCGTTGTTGGGAGGTGGCGGACAGCAGGAGGACAGGCAGGTTGTCAGAGTTCTATGCAGAGTGGGCAAAGGCACTTTACGCGATGATTGATAAAAAGTCGCGTCGGGGAATGGACGCGCTAGACTGGTCAGCATCCACACTGTACATGCTCCACCCCTGCGATCCTTGTTCCTCCCGCTCATTCAGCCTTCTTATTCCACAAAAACAAAAGTGTCCGTACACAGGCATTGCAATCACAACGACTTTTCATGGCAATCAAGGTAACTATATCAGCACTCCACTCCTTGGCCCAAATATTTTGTTGCATTTTCAATCATCAAAGGTATCTAGTCGTCATCCTCATTGGCCGGCTTCTTGGCCTTCCTGCTCTTCGCACCTCCCTTGAAGTGTTTCTTTCCCGATGATAGCTTTACATCCTTGGGGTCGACGCCATTCTCCAGAGCAATCATCGCCCGCGCCTTTCTTCCACTCAAATGTTTCTGACCCTGCTCCGAGTACTTGTGGGCAAACGGCATCTTGAGATGACCGGTTCCAGTGCCGTCAGGGCCAAAGAAACCCTTGTCAATCTTCTTGGATTTCGGACCCGCCGGAAGAAGTGTCAGGTCGGAAGGGGCTATTGAGATATCGTCGCCCACCAACGACATGGTGTCGAGAGACGCGTTGACTGCTTGGCGTCTCTTCTCGGGAAGATGGCTTGCATCGTAGAGCTCATGGTTGAACTCGGGACCATCGACGGTTCCAGGTGGCGGTTCACAGTATAGGAGCTTACCATTCACATAATCTTTGAGGATGTAACGAGAAGCTCTCGACTCGTCAGGCTGGCCTAGTCCCTGGGTAGTGAAGCCTCTGGCCTTGGCATAGGCAGAAAGCAGTTCTGCCGCTACAGGGATTCCAGTGCCTCCTTCTTCGAGGGCGCGGGTCTTAATGTGGATTCCGTAAACCGCCTCTAGGAAAGGCTTTGGGATTCTGCGTGCGACAAGACCGGCAGGCCCTTGAAACTCTCGCAGCTGATCGATGGGCAGGACGCCGTTGCAAACTAGGTCGGCCTTGGTGTTTGCAAAGTTGGGGAAGACCAGACCAGGACAATCGCACAAGATGACGTCCTCGCTGAGGTGGATGGTCTGGAAGTGCTTTGTTTTCCCTGGTGTTGACGAAACAGACACCTTCTTGGCGCCAATCAAGGCGTTGATGGTAGACGACTTTCCGACGTTGGGATATCCGACAAGACCGATCTGCAGCTTGTGGCCTGGTTCTGAAAAGGCGCCGTTAATTTCCAATACGGGAGTTCGGCCTGGAATTATTTTCCGACATACCTGCATTCTCAGGAGCATGGCTAAGGAAGATCCCCTCCAGCTCCTCGACTGTCAAGATCCGAGTATCCTCGTCATCGACCTCGGCTGCCGCTTCCTGCTGTGACGTACCCGCACCGCCCTCTTCTTGGTCCTCCTCTTCCTCTGGGCGCTCCTCGTCGGCATCATCACTGCTTTCGTCGTCAGAGGCAGCCTTTTCCGGTGCAGGTTGAGAGCTGCTGCCGGCCTCCGCTTCCCCCGAGTCAGAATCCTCCTCCTCCTCCTCCAGCATCTCCAGCATCTCCTTTGCAAGACTCGCAGAAAAGAACCTGTAAGCAATGCCGTTCTCCTTCAGGTACTTGGCCCACATCTTGCGCTGGGTCAGCGTAAGCATGTCGGCTTTGTTGATGAGCAGTAGGTTCTCCTTCTTGGGGTCAATGTCCTTGACGTAGTTCTCCAAGTCCTCAGATCTGAACAGCAAGGGGTTTCGAGCATCGACAATCTGGACCACGAGATCTGATCTTTCAATGACACGCCACAGCTGCCTCCAAACCTCGAGGTTTCGCTCGAAAGGGGTCATCAGAAGATCGTTGTTTTCTTGGAGTTCCGCCAGACCTCTGCGCCAGTCCAAGAAGCTGTCTCTCTCCTTCCTATCCAGCTCCTCTGGGGTGGTAGATGCATCCCACTTCGGCCTTCTCGGCACCGTCAAGCGTCCCCTGTGATCCTTCTGTTTCGCGAGGACGCCTCTCTCCTCCGCTCCAGACAGCAAATAGGGGTTCTTCTGGTCGGTGTGGATGATCTTGATGTTGTTCATCTTCTCTGCGGTGAAGTCCGTGCCCGCCAGCTCGGCTGTCGCAAGGAACTCGTCGAGGGCGCCCTGCTCGGTGACCGATCGCATCTTGACCCATGACGCCTCTTGTCGCTCATTCGTGAGATACTGTTGAGGTGTTAGTGTTTTTATGATTTATGATTTTTGCGCAACCTCTTGATTACCTCTTCTCCCGTAGCATGGTTTACTCTCGTGATGGCTGAGGTCTTCTTCCTGTCGTTACCGCGGTTCTTACCGAAGCGATCGTTCATCAGGGCATTGCCGAGCCCGGCGGTCTTCTTGGATTTGGCGTGCACCATTTTCGCGGGAATGTCTTGCCTCGCACAGCCTAGGAAAAGATGGGAAAATGGGTTGGAGAGAAAAATACTCGCCAAAACCCCTTTGTGAATGAGTAATAAGTGGGAGCACGTCACAACCGCCCGCCTTGAAGAGAATGGCAGTGCCCCTCGACGATTAATCAGCGGGGCAAAAAGTCCCCCGCCGCAAACCCTTCTGTGCTTTTTTTTCTTTTTGCTTGCGCCAGCATTTTTAGCGTCCTTTATCGATTAGATAGCATCCTGGTGTCAATAACCCCCACCAACACTTTTTTCCTTTCGACACCACTAAGCTTGGATTCAAGAGGAGACTCACGTACATCCCACTCAGATTCTCTTCTGCACCCTTCAATAAGACACTCCAACAGACCGGCCTCGGCCTTGAAACTCGCGAAATCAGTCAGCATGGCGAAGGGAAAGAGATTGTGAGACTATTTTGGTTTTACAGAAGCGCTTTGACTGACAAAATGACAGCGACAAGAAGAATGCGCAGCATTTCACTCTCGTCCACAGACCGCAAAATGACCCGCTCATCCACGACGAGAATGCGCCCTCCATGGTGCTCAACCCGGTGCCTCAAAAGGGAGGTTTCTCAAAAGTAAAACACTTGAGCGACCTTGCGTCAGAGCTTGGTTCAGATGCTATGAGCATACGGGAGAATGAAGGAGAGGCGGCAGAGTACGGCGTTTACTACGACGACACCCAGTACGATTATATGCAACATCTCCGCGACCTGAACTCTGGAGGCGGTGAGGCTGTGTGGCTTGAGGCTCCGGCAGCTACAACCAAGGACAAAGGCAAGAATAAGGAGGTGTCACTCGAAGACGCTTTGCGCCAAATGGACTTGGAACATAAGAGCGAGGCTTTGCTGGATGCATCGGTTCTTCCCAACAAGAATCTGCAGCGAGCAAACTATCAAAACCAGCAAGATATCCCCGACGCCATTGCTGGCTTCCAGCCCGACATGGATCCCCGATTGCGTGAGGTTCTGGAGGCTTTGGAGGACGATGCGTACGTAGATGAGGACGAAGACATCTTCCAAGAGCTATCCAAGGATGCGCGTGAGATCGACCAATACGAATTCGAAGACCAGTTCGACTATGACGACGAGGACGAGGGTTGGGAGTCGGATGGCACCGCGAAGCCAAGCAAAGAGTACAAAGACGGAATAGTGCCGCAGCTGATTCCCGTTGAAGGTGAGGCGTTGCCAGAACACCAGAACGAGGACTGGTTGGAGGACTTCAAACAGTTCAAGAAAGATCAGAAGGGCGGAAAGGCGCAGGAAAAGGCTGCCCCTTCTGAGCTTCAGTCATCCATCTGGACCACGACAACAATGGGTGGTCGAAAAAAGAAGAGAAAGGGAGCTCTTACCAACCCCTCCGCTTACTCTATGACCTCGTCATCGATGGTCAGGACAGAGCAGCTCACTCTGCTGGATGCCAGGTTCGACAAGATTGAGGAGGAGTACACAAGTGAAATGGGCGGCGATGACATGGCCTCCATCTCAGAGGTCTCAACGGCGACCAGTGTGACCGGTCCCACCCGAGGCGACTTTGATTCCATCATGGACGACTTCCTGGGAAGCTACACGAAACCCGGAAAGCGCACAAACAAGAAGAATAGGCCGCAGACTGGTCTCGAGCAGCTCGACGAAATCAGGAAGGGGCTGGGTCCGGCTCGCCTCAGGCCCAAGGATTATCGGGTCTAGATCCCTGTCATCGAGATACCCTCATTCGGCGCCAGACTTATCTTACCGCAAGATGTGCGCTTTGAAATGCTATAATGAACAAGCTGATGGTTAATGATGTTTCATCTGTAATACCCTATGGCTTATAGTGATTCCCAGCCTTGCGATCGGTTAATTACATACGCCTCATCACATACCTACGTCCGTGTAGTGATTAGGAGTGGATGACACGAGTGAGTCGCATCGTAAAACAAATTCGCTAAACTCGAATCGTCCTCTCTTGGTGTTCCTACATCGATCGCTCTATTCGCACACCCAAGTTTGGCACGAACTGGTATGTGGGGCCAATAGCCGCTCGCTTAGGCGTGCGTCTGTGCCAGTTAAGCGCGACAAAAAAATTTACGCGACAAACGCAGACCAGCTCCATCCTACCTACCTTAGTTCTCCACTTCCATTATCGTGTGCCTCGCCGATTCCCATTTTGGAGTCTCCTTCTGCGACTCCGACATGACGTCGGTCTCTCTTCCGCCCACCAGACCTGACAGAGCACTATCTCCATTCATAGCATCATCATCGCGTGGCTTCGGAGGTCATTCTGACGCGGGTCATCACGGTCTCAACCTCGATGGAGCTGGCGGTGGCAGTGGGAAGCGGTCGAAGCGCAGCCTGACGAACCAGCCTTTCGAAATGACGACTCCCACCACGAAGCGGAAGGGCGTCAACCCATTCGACGGCGCAAGCTCAGACGACAATCGCCGGAAGAAAAACACAAAGAATAGCTCGCAAGGCGACTGGAAGAAGAAGTCCCCCCAGCCGCAAGGCGCGAAGCCGAATGGCGCGAAGAAGGGCCCGAAAGGGTTCGGGTCCACGCAGTCGCGCGGCGGTTTCGGCACCCAAAACAACAACAACACTCATACACAGGGCGCAGATTCTACCGACTACGAAACGGACGATGCGGCCGGCAACGCGATCGGCGACGGTACGCCGTACTCGGACCAGATATTTTCCCAGCTGCGAAAAGATGCAATCGTGCCGCCAAGATGGCCGTCCGATCCAGGAAATACGACCTCAAAGGCTGCTATGGCCAAGTTCAGAGAGGAATACAAGACATATCGCGACCGCGCCAGATCTTCTCTGATGCGCGCTGGCTTGATTGACGACCCAGACAAACCTAAACGCCTGGAGGACGCGATCGATTTCAAAGGCATCTGCGACGCGATGTGCCCCGACTTTGAAAAAATCACCCGCATTACCGAGTTCGATGTTCAGTCCGCCGAGAAAGACCCCCGGACGACTTTCGCCATCACCTCGAAGATGGTCAAAAAGCTGGCCAGGTCCGCAGCTGGCCAGGAGGCACCTCTACCTATGGATGTCAGATCTACCGCGGCGCTCAGAAAAACGCTCGATTACCTTATCGACGATCTGTTACAAACAGATGAAAATCTGCCCTCCCTGCACGGCTTTCTATGGGATAGGACGCGAGCAATTCGTAGAGACTTCATCTTTCATTCGTCCATGTCCCCTGATGAGATGAAGGACCAAGTTTACTGCCTCGAGACAATCGCCAGGTTTCACGTCACGTCTCTACATCTTCTTTCTCAGGAAGGATTCGCACCGGAAGACTTCTCCGAACAACAGGAAATCGAACAGCTTGGGAAGTCATTACTTTCGCTCATGTTTGCGTACGACGATTGCAAACCCCATGGCGTCGTTTGCGAAAACGAGGCAGAGTTCAGAGCGTACCACCTGCTCTTCAGTGCGAACAAGCCCAACATACTCGACGATGTGCAAAAGGAGTGGGGAGACTCGCGTTTCTGGACCGAATCCGACGAAATCAGGACAGCCGTCTCACTAGTTGAGAATCTGCAAAGTGCTGAGGATTTTCACGGCCCATTGGGCTCTGGGCCATCTATGGCGGTATCCGGCGCACACCGCACCTATTTCCGAATCCTCGAAAGCAAAGAAGTGTCCTACACGATGGCTTGCTTTGCAGAGATCCATCTTGGTCAATTGCGTCGCTCGGTTCTGCGCTCCCTAAAGAAGGCGTACACAAGACCCCGGCACGGGGCGAAAGATATCACGCCTTCTACACTCAACCGCTTTCTTCGCTTCGACACAGAAGCTCAGGCAATTGGCTTTGTCGAGCAGCACGGCCTCGGCTTTTTAGATGGACAAGGACCATCGGGTGAACCCGTCCGATACCTCGACACTTCGCAGCGTCTAACATGGCCAAGAATCCACCACAGTTTCTCCCATCAACTCGTAGAAAGGAAAAGAGGGCATCTCGGTCTTCCTGATGTCATCCACAGCACTATTCCAGACCAGTCCACACAAACCGCACAAGCAACCTTAGGGCGTGGCTTTGGCACAAATGCTGCATCGTCCAAGCCGCCGCCGCAGCAGCATCCCACGCTTGGCAACAACTCGACAGCTAAGTCAAACAGCCCATTCGCTTCTCCTTTCCCAGCTCCTCAAGGGAGCGTCTCGACAGGATTCGGAGGAACGCCATCTTTCGGTCAAGGTAAAGAAACTTCCACGCACTACCCATACCATGCCACCTCGTGTCCTTCAGCCCCCCTTTCGACTTTAAAATACTGCGACCAAGCGCAATCCCCTCCAATCGCCTCCAAGCATCTCCTTTTCTTCAATCTCGGAGATTGCTCTATCGGAACAGATCCCATCATCAGCAGTCAACACACCTGGCACGCCAGCAAATATTTTGATGAGCAAGAGCTCAAGAACACACTCAAAATCGGACGATCTGGCTAGCGACTGAATGCCTTCGGCACAAGTTGATGAAGATAGTAGGGATGGTCGAACGGAACCTCCGCTAACTTTGTGTCTCGCAGCAACAGAAGGCTCAAAGCCCAGTTCAACAGGCGCAAGCCCGTTTGCAAACCCGTTTGCTGCCGCGAATCCCTCTCCTACAACTGCAACGACATTTCAGCGGGCCGAGCAGGGCTCGCCGTCAACTGCACCGCCTGCTATTAATCCGTTTTCTGGCAAGCCAAGTCCATTCGCCAAGCCGGAAGCAGCACATGAAAAAGCAGCAGCAGTCAGTAACCCCTTTACGGGAGCGGCTCAACCTAATGGCTTTGCCAAACCTGCGCAACCCGCTCTTCCATCACTTTCTACTCCGGCGTTTGGGTCCAGCACGCATCAAAAGACACAGGAGACCACGCAAACCAAGTCAGCAGCGCATGCCGGCAACGGCCCCTCTCCCTCTATCAGCGTCACTCCTCCGACACCACAGTTCCCGCCACCAGCTTTGGGTGCAGCCTCGAAACTATCCAGTCCATTCAGTTTCCTGGCAAGCGCCAGCGCATCGCCCGCGACGCCGGCTTTCTCTTCGGGCCCTTCTCAGCAGACCCCGAAGCCGGTCGAAGCACAGCCTCCTTCATCAGCAGGAGCGTCAGTTTTTACTCAATCGGCCAAGCCCGTGGAAAGCCCCAAACCACAGCCTACACAGTCACCAAGCCCATTCGCTACTGCTATACCCGCGGCGGAGTCCTCTAGAAAGCTCCCGAGCCCAGGCGTCGCGTCTTCTCAATCCCCCCTACCGACAGCTTCATTGCAAGCAAATGACGCTTTCTCAGCCACCACGTCGACACCGCAAAGTCAGCCAAGTTCATCACTCGACGCTACCCAACCTACAGAAACAGCCTCGCAACTTTCCCAGGTTGCACCCCCCAAGCCCCCAGTCGAAGAACGGCGGTCAAAGAAAGATGTCATGGCAGACTTTGCAAAGTGGTTCGTCACGGGCGACAACGGGTTGATGCAAGAGTTCGAGAAATTCGTCGTTGAGCAGATCGTTGCAGATACCTTTGAAAAGTACCACAAAGAAGAAGAAGAAAGGAAACGGAAAGAGGAAGAAGCAAGGGACCTGGCAGAAGCACGGAAGTTCCAGGTTTACAACCTCTCCGTCAAGTACTTCTATCGCTGGAGGGAAATCGCCCGTAATCTTCGTCTCAGCAAACTCCGGCGGCAGGAGAGAGAAGAGCACCGAAGAGTTCAAAGGGAGATGCGGGAGGAGGAAATGAAGAGGAAGAAGAAGGCTGCCATTGCGGTCGAAGCACGACGAAAAGCCCTGGAGAGGCATGGTGTTGATCCTGTAGAGGAGTTCAGGGAACTGCTCTACCTCCGAAAAGATGATCCTCATGCAGATCTGCAGGCTGAGGCAGAAGCCCTTCTCGCCACTGGTATCTTGTCAGGCGTCTCGGATGAACGGGCTGCAGTCGCGAATGTCATGCGCCCCCCCGCGAAGGTCGAGACGGCTGCAACGACGACATCATTGTCTCGGTCGCGGTCAACGACAAGCTTGTCGCAGTCATCATCGGGACCCAAGCCGTGCGGCGCTAAGACGCGGGCTCTGAGGGAAGAATTCGGCAAAAGCAGCAATAAGTTCCGCCGGTCCCTGCCTCCCATGTCAGCGCACTCCTCATCGTTGCGCATGTCATCGGAGCCTCAGAAACGCGTCAGCAAGGTCTCGGATCGTTGGCGTCTGAAGGCAATGGGGCTCGTAACGATGCCTGACGGATCGGCACTGCCAGAGGCCATAGCCAATGAGATGCGATACAACGGCAAACGTTACGAGGGCCTTGGTTCGTTCGGCTTGGACAGAAACGTTACGGAGCGACGCCGAAGCGTATCCGCCGATCTCAGCCACGCCGCAGAGGCCCGCCTGCGGTTCTCGCAATCGCTGAACGGCGGGAGCGCCACCCCGCAAACAAATGGAACCTCGCCGCTCAGCAAGAGGAAGCGGTCGCTCGAGGATGATCACGAGACGGCAGCCACAGATGAGGCCCGCGTCAAGAAGCGGCCTTCGAGCAATACGGACCTAGACAGGATACTGTGTGAGGCAAGGGAGAACCTGGAGTCGCTGAGGAGCTCGAGGGTCGAGCTGGACGAAGGGGCGGAATGGTTCAGGGAGCAAAACGAGATTATGCACGCCGAGGAGCTGAGCAGGGCAAGCTCACCATGGGGCAAGGGCGGGGGGCATCGATGAGGGCGGGTAAGGGAGGGGAGGCACGACGAGCATAAGCACAGGCGTTTCACGGGTCTATATGTTTGGGAAGGGGTGGTACGAGCAAAGTTTCTATAAGCATGTCGAATTCGTCGGGTACGAAAACACGGGCGTAATACCCATAGAAAGAGAGGTTTTTGGATTGTCCAATCTGCGCAACGGAGGCCTCTCCCAGTTCGAGTTCCTGGTGATGGTGATGATGATGGTGGTGGTAATGGTTGTAAAAGTTGAATATCGCACTTCCATGGCAAGACACAAGCCGGGCGCGAGATTGCTCCGGAGTGTGGACGATGACGGCAACGAACGGTAACATGGGAAGAAAACTGGTATTATCGATTTTGGGCACGGGCTATCTATTGCTCTCGAGTCCCGTCGTCCTTTTTCCACTCCATGATGCAAAATGGCCCTAGAACGCCTATCGCTATCTCCGCGACCATAGAAAACCATTGACGACTAGAGAGAACGTTGCAGCGGGGGAAAGAGAAACAAGGAAGATATGAAAAGAATAAATAAAAAAAAGACAGAAAAGTAGAGGAAAGACTACCTCCTCTTGGGCGGGGGCGGGGGCGGCGGGAAGGCCGTCTGGATGGTCGACGTCTCCACGGGGCTGCCGCCCAGCGAGGTGATCCTCTTGGGCAGCGGGCGGGCGAGGTCCCTCGCGATGGAGGGGATCGTCCGTGTCGCGTCCTTGACGGGCGGCGACGATGACGACGAAAATGCAGACGACAATGATGGCTCGGCCGGCGCGGGCCAGCCGGCCTGGCTGAGCAGGGGGCTCGCGGTGGTCCCCGAGGTTGGCGAGGCGTACGTGGTCGCCGGGCTGAAGGTCGCGGCGTGGCCGGTGGGCGGCGTCGGGAAGCCGTGCTCTGAGGGGACGTAGGGCCTGAAGGGCAGCAGGGGCGCCGCCGAGGTCGTGGAGGTCGGGGTGGCGTAGTAGTCGTCCTGTGGAGAGGACGCGTTGAAGCGCGGAGAGTGGGCCTTGACGGGGATGACGGGGAGGCTTGTGGTGATGTTGGCGAGCGTGGGCTCCTTCTGCGTAGGTTTGCGGTCCGTGTAGAGGGCCGGAGCTGCGCCGTGGAAGGAGGAAATGGAGTTGTGCGGCATCCAGAGGCTGTGTTTGGAGACGGGGCTCGAGGCCATGTCATGCTGCTGCTGCTGCTCCTGCTGCTCCTGTTGGTTCTGGGCTTCGTAATGGTGGCGGAGCTTCTCGCCGTGCGCGTCCTCCTCCTCGATGGAGAAGAAGTTGGGCGTCTTGGGCGTGAGGTGGGTCTGGCACCGGAAGGAGAGCGAAGAGACCGGGCGGTGGCCCTTGGCGCGGCGGGAGAGCTCCGGGTTGATGCCGCGGCCTTCCCTGCGCGCTTTGCGCTTGCGCCATTGGATGAAGGTGCAGCCGGCCACGAAGAGGAAGGCGACGACGGCGCCGATGACGATGCCGACGATGGCGGTCATGGGGAGGGCGGGGTTTCCATCCTTGGCGGGCTTTGTCGTGTCCCTGGGGTCGACGGCCGTGACGGTTCCTTTTGTGAAGACGGTGCTGTTGAGGCCGACGAGCTTTCCTGGGTCTGGCCTCTGCTGGCATCCCGCTCCGAGTGCGATGAGGTCTGAGAAACGGGGTTAGAGAGTGGTCACAGGGTTCTCGGAGGAGGGCGTCACTTACAGTTGGCGAGGTAGTAGTGCTCACCACCCGCTCTGACGCAGGAGAGGCACTTGTCGTATGCCGAGCCGAGCATGGCGCCGCCGTCCGCGTCACAATACGAGTACTGCGAGGACTTTTCGGGGTCCAGCTCGCCGTCTGTGAGAGCTTTCTCCAGAGCTCCGCATGCGGTGGACGTCATGCACGGGCTGGAGCCGACGCCGGTGGCATTGGGATATCCAAAGACGCAGTAGTCAAAGGAGTACCTCATGTTGTCTGACGGGCTTGGTCAGCACGAGGTTCGGAAATACGGCATCGGGCTCCCAGCTTACACAGAAACCAGTCTTGGTCGTTCTCGCTCCCCTGGACGAAGGGGCTGTCCTGGAGACAGCTCATGCATTGCTGGAACTTCTGGCCCGCGGCCCGGGTCTGGTATTCACCATCCGTACAGGTAATGTCCTTGCCCTTGGTGTTGGACGAGTTGGGATCCGAGATGTCGAGACCGTCGGAGTCGAGGCAGAAAGAGGCACAGGGCGAGTTCGGCGTGACCTGCAACGCCGAGACGTACGCCGGCACGATTGTGGTGAGAAGAAAGAGGGCGGATCGAGCGGCCATTGCGAGATGTCGGACGATGTGGTATTAGGCAACGAAGGTCGATGGAAGAGAAGCAGAACAAGACTCCAGAGCCTCGTTACTGTGAGATTAGAAAGGATAAGTAGTCCAAACAACAATATTAGTAGGTATCGCTTAGTGCAAGGCAACAAGACTCGAACAAAACATCACAATGAGACGGAACAACCCCAGCAAGATGATCTTCTCGAGGGATGCCGAGGGTTCACGACTATGATATACTCGGCCGATTGTGCTGATCACACCTCCACAGCTCACTCGAAGGGGGAGGGATATGCAGCTGCAGGAACGTATGGTAAGGTGATGGGCATGGGGGCCGCCTGCAGGCTACAAGGGCCCATGGACGCGATCCCGATAGACGGGAACGAGCAGGCCGCGGCAAACGCAGCCAGACAGAGGAGAAGTCAAAGCGATATCCCCAGCCGGGGGTGGAGCCCGTTGTCCTGCCGCCAACCCCGTTCGACGACGGTACGAGATGGGGTGTCGACATCGGCAAAAGGGTGTGATGATGTCGGCGTCGGGAGGCGGGCAGCCAATGAGCGACGGGTTCTGAGTTCCCAGAGGGAGCGGAACAACCAGCGATGAGGAAAACAAACCCTGGACCATCGCACTCGAAGAGCGTGCTCCTCGCAGACCGTAGGCGCCGTTTGCCTGATGTATGCTTCCCGAAGCTCGACGGGCTTGTCGGGTGAGCAGAGCAGAGGAGAGCAGAGCCGAGCAGAGCAAGCACAGCGCTAACAAGTGTCGAGAGCACTTGCAGGACGGTGTGTGTGCGTTGCAACGTCCCAGGCTTTGCCGCGATGGAGGGTTATCAGCCAGCGGTTGTTGGTCGTTGGTCGTCGGACTGACTGCATGTGCCTTGGGTAGAGGTGACATGGCAGCAGCATTCAATAGCGCGTGTTTTCTCCCCCACCTTTTCCCTCTTGGCGTTCTACATCATTGTGCCGGTGCCTGTGCCTGTGCCTGGCTGTACTTGGCGTCCAGGCGCATTGTGCCAATGTCAATGATCACGGCCAGCCGGCGGCTACACGATGCACCTTGTGAGGAGCAAGGGTTGTGCCTGCCAATGGGAGGATGGCGTTTGGAGATTGATCTGGTTGGGCAGCATGGGTGATGGTCAGCGAACGCCAATCGAGGCCCAGCGCTTACCTGAATAGTGTACTACGTATGGAGTACAGATACTGTACAGTCTGTTGCGCAGCTTTCGCCCCTAAAAAAAAAGGGCGAAAGCTGCCAGCGCAACCACCAAAATCTGAACTGTTGCATTGGTAGCCTTCTCACCCATATTTCTAGAATCATTAATATTAAGCATTAATAAGTTAGTAGCTAATATATAGAAAGTATATATAGGAGTTTACTAAGGTAATATATCTAAATGAATTTTATCTAGACTTATATATTTTTTATTAGAGAGAATACCCTAGTGTCTAGTTTTTTTTGGGTTCTAGGTAAAATGTGTTTTCAGTGCACGGACCATGCAAATCGTTTCAGAGCCTGCCAGCGCAACAGACTGTGCGGAATACACTAGATAGATACTATGCTTCCTAATGGGGCCAAGTGGGTCCCGCCCTACCACTACCCGTTCGAGCCATACCAAATCTCTCACCTCTTCTTTTCATTCAGTGACTAACATCCTCCCCCCAAGGATAGCCGCACAGCACCAGCAATTCAGCAAGTCGTGTCTGAGCCATTGGCTCTCGAGCTTCCTCCCCTTCTTCCTCCTTTATTTGATTAGCACTATTCGGCTATTGGCCAATCGTTAGGATGGTGCAACCCGTCAAGAGGTTTCCTGGCCATTTGGCTCAATTCGTTAGGTGCTACTCCGTCTCCGCCGAGAGCATTCCGGCGGCCAAGAAGAAGTACATCCCGACTGAGGGCACATATCCCAAGGGCTTCCAGGCCTCTGGTATCCTCGTGGGAGTGAAGCCGGGAAACAAGACGAAGCCCGATCTCGCCCTACTCAGCTCAGACCGGCCATGTGCCGCTGCCGCCGTCTTCACGAAGAACAAATTCCAAGCGGCGCCTGTCACCTTCAGCCGGGACCTTTTGAAGAAGAAGGCAAACCGTGGCATTCGCAGCGTCCTCATCAACTCGGGATGTGCCAATGCCGTAACCGGAAAGGGGGGTCTCGAGGATGCTTCCCTCATGGCACATGCTGCCGACAAGGTTGTGGGAGGTGAGGGCGAAGCGTCATCCACCATTGTCATGAGCACGGGAGTCATTGGTCAGAGACTCCCCATTGCCAAGATTGTCGACAACGTCCCGGCTGCGCAAGAGGCTCTGGGTTCTTCTCACAAGCACTGGCTGAGCTTTGCCACCGCCATCTGCACGACCGATACGTTCCCGAAGCTGATGTCCAAGACCTTCACCCTGCCCTCGTCACCGAATGTCGAATATCGCATTGCTGGCACCACCAAAGGCGCTGGCATGATCCACCCCAACATGGCCACCCTTCTTGGTGTCGTCGCTACTGACGCCCCCATCTCGCCTACGGTTATGCCCTCGGTTCTCAAGCATGCTGTCGACCGATCCTTCAACAGCATCACCATTGACGGAGATACCTCGACCAACGATACTCTTGCCCTGCTCGCCAACGGTGCAGCCGGCGGCAAAGAGATTACATCCGAGGATTCGCCTGATTATGCCGCCTTCAAGGACGTTCTCACTGACTTTTCCATCGACCTGGCCAAGCTGATTGTTCGCGATGGCGAGGGCGCCACCAAGTTCGTCACCATCCGCGTTGTCGAGTCTGCTAGCGAGGAGGCCGCGCGGAAGATTGCCAGCACCATTGCCAGATCGCCTCTCGTCAAGACGGCGCTGTACGGAAGGGACGCCAACTGGGGCCGCATTCTGTGCGCAACTGGTTACTCGTTGGTGTCCGAGCCCGGCCAGGCTGTCAGCGAGGTTCCGGAGGTCGTCCCTGAGCAGACCAGCGTCTCCTTCGTGCCTACGGATGGTACCCCTGAGCTGAAGCTGCTGGTCAACGGCGAGCCCGAGATGGTTGATGAGGCTAGAGCCTCCGAGATTTTGGAGCTCGAGGATCTGGAGATCCTTGTGAGGCTCGGCACTGGTGATAAGGAGGCCACGTACTGGACCTGCGATTACAGCCACGAGTATATTACGATTAACGGTGACTACCGCACGTAAGATGAGCGTCGGCAGCTCCGGAGTTTGGGAAAATAGAACAAGGCTGGAATGTAGTGGAGATTTCCATGCTGTATACCGTATGCATACGTCGTAAGGTGCCAAGCAAAATAGAATAAAGACAGTCAAAGGGGAGCCAATCAATGGAGTTGTGTAGCTTCGTTCACATTGGATTTGCTGGTCAACAGTGGTGAACTCGGGATTATCCCCGGAAATCAAGCAATTAGCCACCGGAGACCGATTACCCCGGACCTTGACGCCGCGCCGAGGCATCGGAGTGGGCTGCGGGCACTTCTATTGGAGGCGCTGCATCTTGGCTCTTTCTCTTTTGTTCTTTTTTTTCTTCTTCTTTTCTTTTCTTTTCCTCATTCCCCATTCCATCCGTCGTTGGCTCGTGCTCTCGCCGATCCGAGGTGGCAGACTTCAGCCTTCCAATCCCGGCCTGTCCCCCCCTCCGTCCCTCCCTCCAACCAACCCTCTTTTACCTTTTCCTTCTCCCTGGGTTCTGCAATCAGGGGATCGCGCTGTGCGCTTAAGCCCGCCGGGGTTCCTTGCGGCATAAGCTTTCTTTTCATCCTGACAAGACTCTCGTCAATCATGTGCCTTTTTACTGTATATGTGTTTCTATGACTGTGCACGGGGTAGCAGGTAATTTGACGGTCCCTTTTTGGTTTTTTAACCGCCCTCTAAACCTATCTCAGTTAGTCACAAGCCTATCTTGATAAGCCTTATGGAAATACTATATCCCATTCCGTACGCTAACCTACCTAACCCAAATCCTAACCATCCTAACCGCTAACCCTATACATCTTTTATAGATATACATGCTTCTATAGATGCGTAAGGTTAGTAGTTAGGATGGTTAGGATTTAGGTTAGTTAGATATGTTCACGTAATAGGATATGCTACTTTTAAGTGTTGTGGCGGTGGTGGCTAATGGGCCGTGAAAATACCAGAAAGGGGCTGTACATTTAGTGTACGGTCAATGTTGTGTACCCGTGTGACCCCACCCCCACGGGTGACCGCCCCAAACAAATTACTTACCGTGGTTCCCACTTTTTAGAACTGCCTTTGTTGCGCCTCATCTTGATTTCTACACTCTGAAAGCTTTACCATCAACGTTGCGGCCGTCAATTATTCATGTTTTTCTTCTTCTTTGCGTATTGTGACGACACGGCTTGCTTGAGTTGGCCTATAAGTGCGCCCATCATGTTTATGTAATTGCGGTGTGCGTGTGTGTGCGCGCGCGCATTTCATTAATTGTGTCTTTCTCTGGGTGTTTTAAAACCAAACACCGCGTGTTTCCCCCCATCCATGTGTTCCCAGTCCGTTCCCTCTCGGCGGCCGTGAGACGTTTGCTGACGGCATCCTGGGCGCGGCGTCTCCGTCCCGGTTCCCTGGGCCTCGTTTGTCTCATGACGGCCCGCGTCTGTTTTGCCGTTCGTCGTGTGTGTGTGTGTGTGTGTGTGTGTGCGCGTGTAGTCTCATGTCCACGAATTCAAAACGCCCGCAGATGAGAAGAAACATCCCGCCTCTCCAAGCCCGGCCCAACATCGGTCCAAACGGAGGGTGCCTCGATGAAACTTCAGACTGTGCAATTTGTCGATCCAACAACGTCCAAACGCATCGCTATGTTCGCAGTTATGCAAAACCGTCCCCAACCAGCGCTTCATGCATGCATGCGTACATGGAGAAGAAGAAGAATAAGAAGAAGAAGAATGAATGGCTGCAGTTCCACTGGCGAAAATCATACGTCTCCCGTTTTGCATCCAGCCCCCCCCCTCTCCTCCTCAGCTGACGATAACGTCCCTGCCGGTGACCGAGTAACCCGTCTGGTACATGCACCGCGACGGCGCGGCCCCGGGGCAGACGGCGTGGAACACCATCTGGCCGCCCCCGACCACGCTCGTCGCGCCGCCGGGCGCGGTGAGGTTGAAGTCGCCCGTCTGGAGCATCATCCGCGGCGCGCGCTGGTAGGGCCCCTTGAGGCTCTTGCTCGTCGCGTAGTTGACGTTGTACTTGTCCGAGTTGAAGCAGAAGCTGCTGAAGAAGAGGACGTACAGCCCGTCGCCGGTGCGCACGAGGTTCGGCGCCTCCACGAGCGGGCCGTCGGCGTCCGTCCGGCCGAGGACCTGCACCGCGTCGCCGACCTTGGTGACCCCGTCCGCCTGGACCTCCTGCATCATGATGGGCGTGTCGACGAGCGGCTCGACGCCGTTGTTGCAGTCGCCGCCGTGGCCGATGTTGTTGCCGTCCACCTTGTAGAGCACGTAGTGCTTCTTGGTCGGCTCGTCGTAGTAGCCCGAGGCGTCGATGGCGCCGCCCTGCGACAGCGGGCACACCCACGGCTCGTTCGTCGCCGCGTACGGGCCCGTGACGTTCTCCGAGATGCCCACGCCGATGCAGTGCCGCCCGCCGCCGTCCTTGACCTCGCCCGAGTAGTACATGATGAAGGACCCGTTGTCCAGCTTCCGCACGTCGGGGGCCCACGTGTTGGAGCCCGAGGACCAGCCGACCTCCGGGAGCGCGTCCATGTCGAGCAGGCTCCACGTCCCCGCGATGTCCGAGGCCCTGGCCACCTGGATGTTCTTGCCGTTGCTGTTTGTCGCGAAGGAGTACCACATGCCGTCGTCGCCCTTGACGAGGGCCGGGTCCGGGAAGTCGGTGGCGATGCTCGTAGAGATGACCCTCTGCCCTCGGCCCTGGACAAACAGAGGTTCCACCGGCACGGCCATTACGGGTTGCAAGGCACCCAGACAGAGTAGAAGACCCGCGCCGAGGAGGGAGCATTGCCGGAGCGATGTTGCTGTTGATGCCGAAAACATTGTTGCTTCCTGTGGGGGGGGGGGGTATAACTAACAAAAAGTGATGGCTATACAAAGAAAGAGAGGCTGGGTGTGTTTACAAGAGACACACACGAGATAATGAGAGACGCCCTGTCGAGTTCGACCAACTGGCGTATATACAAAAGACACGAGACAGGGTGGCCGAAGGAGAGGGGGTGTGGTTCTTGCGTGTTTCTTCTCTCTGAGATCAGGAACTGGACAAGTCTAGTAGATTCAAAACCAAATAGACATTAACTCCATAAGCAGGTACAGATGTCATATATATGCCATGGCGGACTTGGAGAAGAAGATAGGAACGTCGGCCTCGGTGAGAAGCGTGCGAGCGAGAGCATTCTTGTAGGCCAGCAGAGGACTTCCCTTTTCCTTGCCGGGGAAAAGGGGAGGAGGTGTAAGCCAAGGGACGTTTCGGCGGAACATGGGAGTACTCTGGATTTTCCCTCGCTCTCCTTGGCCGTCCGCGCGCTCGCTCCGCACACGGCTTTTCTTTTTGCAGTGAGATAATGTCATCCTGCATGGTCCCGCGACTTCAGCTCGTGGCTCTCGCGGCGGTGTTCTTCCATGTCAAAGCAGGTGAAACAGGTGGGCTGGGGGGGGGGGGGGGGGGGGGGGGGGGGGGGTGCGCAGCGGTCGAGTGCGTGGCAGCTTCTCACACCTCTGCCCTCGACCGGTTTCCCGATGCTGGAGCCTCTCAGCGCATGGGGATCAAGCTATACAGAAATTCTCCTAAGGCTGGGCTCGCGTCAGACGGGGGTGGGCGTAAGGGGGACGGGGGAGGGGGTCAGATGGGAATCCTCCTGGGCCTCGACCCCGTTTGCTTGGTCAAGCAACAGGAAATAAAATAAAAAAGAGGAGCCGCGCGTGCATGCGGCAGCCGGTCTCCCTCCGCCAGTCGGGCATGGCCACATGGATGCCCGCCCGTGTGCTCCTAGTCCGTCATGGAGAAAAAGGAGGCTCATCCTGCCTGGCCGAGTCCCACCGGGGTCGCACGGGGATTGGTCGGGGATGACGGTGGTCGACGACGGAGGAACAACCGGGAGGGATGATCCCCAACTGCCGGTGCCTAACGGGATGGCGAAACAGGGCGTGAGAGATGCAGGATTTGACGCGAAAATAAACAACCGGCGTCATCCTGGCGAGGGGCGGTGCTCGACAGTTCTCAATTCAAGCAGGTAGCGAAAAAAAGGAGGTTGAATGCAAGCCGGGAAAGAGGGCGGGGGGGGGGGGGGGGGGGGGGGGGGGTGGGGGACGTATGACGTGCCCGCCATGCGTGCCATCTCAGGAGAGCATTAAAGTGATCCGCCTTCAGTAACACATTGCCCATTGAACCGAGCCACGGATTTCTTGGGTGCATTGTTCCGATTCCACGCGGCATCCATCGGAGAGCGGTGGGGAGTTTGGTGACAGATGCTGCTGTTTCCTTGGCCGACTAACACAAGTGGCCTGAGACATGCCAGACAAAGCCCCCCTACCCTTGTTTCCCCCCCCTTTCTTTTTTTTCCCACACAAGAAAACCGTCTTCGGACGAGGCACGGAACACGTATATGGGCGCCGTATATTACTGAGATCCTAAACAATCGTTCGGACGAGATCCTCGCTTTGGGCTGGACCCTGCTGTGCTGGTCTGAAACCCTACCCTGAAATGCTTGGCAACCCATGGTTCTTCTCCATCGTTTCTGAACGTCCATTTCAACATTCCGCTCAAGAATCCCGTTTCAAATGTCGAGTATTCCTGTTGAAACGACGTCGTTATTGCTTGGAACAGACTCCGAGGTGGAATGAAAAAAAAAATGGGAAAAAAAGCGACAAAAGAGAAAGAGAGAAAACGTGAACTGATGCGACAGTAGCAGCCGTCGCTTTGAATTTTTCGTATAGGACCTATCTACTCCTATCCAGCCAGTCCGCACTATGTTCAACAGGAGGAAATCAGAACCAAACGCCACTTGCCAAAGCCTTTTTTTATGATACAATAGCCAACCACCGACCATTGTCAACCAAACACATGGTATCGAGCCAATCGGGAAGATACAACTCGCCAGAGCTTACTTTACTCGCTGTCGTCATCGTCGTCACCGCCGCCTGACTTGGCCGCCTTCTTCGCCGCCTTGGCCGCCTTCTTCTCCGCCTTCCTGCGCTTGCGCTCCGCCTTGTCGTCGGGTGTCTCGCCCTCGTGCTTCTTGCGCTTCTTGGTCTCGCCGTCGTCCTCGTTGTTGGCAGGCGTGACAGCAACGCTGGTGGTGACAGTCGTCGTCTCCACCGCCTTCATGGGCGTGGCCGGGGCAGACCCTGCAGCGGCGGCGGCGGCGGCGGCGCCTTCGACGGCGCCGAAGTCCTTGTACTCGGAAACCCACTTGGCGGGAGTCGCCTCGTTGGGACGACCGTACTTGTCGAGCTTGCCGTCGGCCTTGAGCTTCTTCTTCTCAGAGGCAAGGGGGCCGAGCCCCCATCTTCTGGGGTACAGGTCGCGCTCCATGATGCACCTCTTTACCTTGGCAACAACGCCGTGATCTGCATACTGTTAGTCCAAATGATCCGTGGTTGCATGCAATGACGAAAGACATACCGCACGTCGACATCTCAACCGTGGACATCTGAGCGATAGCAAGGGCAATGGCCTCGCCCTTGGTGGTCATGAGAACAACCTCGTCGTGGACCTCAATCTCGGACTCTAAAATAGCGGATCAGCATGGCAGTCTGGGGTGACCCTTGCTAGGTTGGCAACTAACCGTATCTCAGAAGACCGGGAAGCATGAGCTTGGCACCGTAGCAGACAGCGTTGACCTGGCATGCACGTCAGTATACCCAGTACAACAGTGAGTCGGATCCGAGACATTGCCCGCATAGTCGCATCGACGGTGCGAGAGCGGGGTTGGCATGGTCCACTTACAGCACTATCCTTGACCACAATACGCTTGTAGCCAGTGAGCAGAGTCTCAAGAGGAGAGATGACCTTGCGCAGGTAAGACTCATCCCTGGTGTTGTCCATCGTCCACTGAGCATCAAGCACGTCGTGCAGAGTCACCATGCCCTTGGTCTCGTCCATGGCACCACTGCGCACTCTGCGCAGCTCCTGCATGTGACCACCAACGCCCAGCAAGAGACCCTGGAATCGTGTCAGTAATTAAACCAAGGCGAAAGAAACGGAAGCCGAAGAAACGCACCAGGTGGACGCAGAGAGTACGAATGTAGGTTCCAGCTTCGCACGAGACCCAGAAGACGCCGAGGTGACGGTCCTGTGTTTGACGCACGGTCAGCAGTTGTTTTTCCCAATGCAACGGATCGACCTACATTGTCAAACTCGATGAGCTTGCTCTCGTGGATGGTGCGGATACGCAGCTGACGCTTGACGGCCGAGATCAAAGGCGGGCGCTGGAAGAGGGCGCCGGTCAAGGCTAGAATGAATGCGAGTCAGAACCGGATTGGCAGCTGCAACAGAATCTGTTTGAACTCACTCTCGAGAGCACGGGCGAACTGGACTTGGCCGCCAGGCAGCTTGTCGTGAAGACGGATAACGGCAACATACTCCTTACCAGCCGATTGCTGGGACTTGACTAGTCTGGTGGCACGGTCGATGCTGGACAATCCATTAGTTGCGGCTCCCTAAATGGAACCCGCCGATGCTGGAGAGCTCCCATGGCGATCAGTGGGTTGTTACTAACCAAACAATCAAACAACCTGAAAAAGTTAGCAAAACGCGTCCGAGACAAAGCTGTGGGACCCGACTCACCAGTGACTTTGGGATCAAGGGTTCCGCTGTGACCAGTCTTTTCGACGCTGCGCGCAACAAACAAAGTCAGTATTCAGTCTTCGGGGGGAGCTCCCATCCGAGTGCGCGATTCGCCAATGCCCCTCGAAAGGCTTTCGTCGCAAGGATTGTTTAATGATTGACGGCAACGGCAGCCGCGGCCTCATGATAATCCTCTCAACCGAATTCCAACGGGTTTTGTCCAAATCATGCGCATGCCTGAAAACTGCAGCCCTCTACATGAAACGCTGATGACTGATTATCGGAAGACGCATGTCTATTCCCATGGGCGTGCGAACCCGTGGAAAATTTTCGGCCCCCCGGCAAACCCAGCCGAACCGATCGCGACGTCATTCTTTGCCGCGCGCTGTCCATTCGAGCCCGTCGTGCTATACACCATCGGTGTCGTCTTTCAAAAAGCCGTGATTTCGTAAAAAAAGGATATCAAGTTCCGTTTCGAGGGGAGGGGCTTATCGCACAACTCGGACGTGGAGCATCGCATCAAACATTAGGGAGGGGGGGGATTGCATACCGAAGCATTCGCTTGACCCACGCGACAACCTCGTGGGAACTGGGCTAAGCAATTGTCAGCACAATTGGCTATGCCAAGTGACGCGTCCGCACCATGGAAGACATACGTTGGAGGGCTTGTCGAGGTTGATGACACCGCTGGAGATGTACGACTTGATGTCTCGCTTCAGAGGGCTGCATCCTGCCGGAATGGGGGTGAAGTGACCCGTCCGGACGAGAACTGCAGACCGGTCAGTCGGCCGTTTGATTGATCTCTACGAGCGATCCGCTCAAGCCCAAACAAAGGGTTAAGAAGGGAACTTGCGCTTGTCGTAGTTCTTGAGCAACAGAGGCCAGCTGCTCGTGTCCAGCTGGGGGACCGAGGCCTGCGGCTTGATGGCGAACTCCTCCTCCTCGCCGTGCTTGACGACTTCCATGGCCATTGTTTCCGTATTGTCCTTGGAACGGCTACAGGCGTTTCAGATGCAATGGGGCGGTCTTTGTGCTTGACGTTGCGGCGGCAGGTACTCGCGAACGTCGGGAATGGAAGGTCTCGTCGTTCGTGGGTGTTGGAGGACTTGAAGCTTCCCAATCCAAATTTTTTTTCTCCTGCTGTGGGGTGGAAGCTGCCAAAAAATGCTTTCGGGCCCACAGTGTGGCGCCCGTTGGCCATTGAAGGGACGTCACTGGCTCACCGCCTGTGTTCAGCCACACACCCGGCAGCCTTTCCAGGGTCCAGTCTAGTGCGGCCATGCACGCAAAAAACTACAGAAAGTGGCGTAAGTGTGTAGATTGTTCACAGTCATGTTCGCAATGAATGGACGCCAATGGGACTCCTCATTGGTATCAAGAAATCAGATTTTCAAACAAAGTCCATAGTTCTCATAAGACTACATGGGTAATTGCATTGTTCATTAGGTCTGCATTTCCTACACCATCTCGGGTCATTGCCGAATGGCTTCTGCATATAGGCCTCAAAACAGACAACGATCAATCGCTCTCCAACAACTCCAACAACGCTAAACTCCCGCTAATAGTAAACACATCATAAGAGCCTTGAAAGCTCAAATTAAACAGCCACACCTCATCGTACCGCCAAACATCTCGTTCGTCACCTCAGATGTACCCTCTCCTTATGTCCTCATCTGTCGGGCCATGGTATGCCGCCGGGTTATGCTCCGCGTACCTCGGATATCCTGGATGCTGGAGGACAGGGGGGCTGGGGTGCCTCTGGCGTGCGTCCCAATCGCCCTCGATATCTCTCAACTCATACGACTCTGATCTGCCCTTTCCCTTGGCCTCGGACCAGTTGTTTTCAGAGCCGTCACCTCCGAGGGCGACGCCAATTTCCAGCGGTTGAGCCCTGGAACCCGCTGGGTCCACTGGCCACTGCGTGCTCGGCGCCTCGTTGCCGCTCACAGGGCTGTTGTACTGGGACGAGTACGGCGAGAAGTATTTCGGGAAGGTGTTCTCTCCATGGGGGCTAAGGGGAGACTCGTCCCAGCCTCGCGTGGGCCCTTGGGTGCTCGGGGTGTCGTCCCAGCTTCGTAGTGGACGCTGGCTTAGCGGAGTGCCGTTGATGCCGGCCATGTTTAGTGGCGATGGCCAGACAGCGGGGCCCTTCTGCTTCATTTCCAGCTGTTTCAAGAACGCTCTGCGCCTTCTCTTGCCGTTCCACACAATACAGAAGCCAGCGATCGCCAGGCTGAGGACTACACCTCCGATGGCGATGCCAACCTTGCCGCCCAAGCTGATAGGACCGCTGTTGTAGTTCGACACGTATGTGTTGGTTGGCGTTGGTTCGGTGACGTTGACCGGGGTCTTGGAGAAAGGAGAGCCTTCCACGGAAATCGTAGCACCGGGCTCCGGCCTCTGTTGGCAGCCGGCATCCAAGATGGTGAGGACTGCGTGCTTGTCAGCAAAAAGCCACCGGTTTATTGATTCCCGAACTCACAGTTGGTCAAGTAATGATTTTCCCCTGCGCGCAGGCAGGCAGCGCAATTTCCGACCTGGTGATGGTCCCATAACGAACAGTAGTCATACTCGCTGCTGTTTGATGCCAGATCATTATACACTACTGCATTTTTCAAAGGCTCGCAAGCAGTTCTAATTGACCCGTCAACATTTTGAGCTACAGCGAGACCAGACGGCGACAAACCTAGTAAGACACGGGCTGGAGCCCACATCGGGGTTGTACGGATAACCGAACAAGCAGTACGAGACGGCGTATCGGAGGTTATCTGGGAAGATTAGTACAATTCCAACACGGGCTGGCATCTCGGAAACAAGGATGACGTACACAGTAGCCACTGCGTGTCCGTCTGGGTTGCTGTCGAGTAGTCGCTGGTCAATTCGCAGGACACGCATTGCTGGTACACGGGACCGGCGCCAACGGAATAACCGTTCTCGCTGCAGACAACGTCCGTCGTTGTCGTTGCGTCCAGTACGTTGCCGCAGAGTGTCTCGCAAGGTGAACCCTCGGCCACGTGGATAGCCGAGGCGTGGCCCAGCCAGACGCCCAGCACGATGGTGCTCGGTGCGAACCGCATTTTCGATAGAAGTGGCGTGTGGATGCCGGGTTTACGAATCGCCTGCTTGACTCTGAGTCGTCGCTCTTGAATCGAGGGCTTCCACGAGAAGGCCAGCGCAAGAACGAACTGTTTGAGGAACGAAGCGCCTATTTTACATGCCTCCGAAGACCGACGGTATGGCAGGTTCTCTCCGACGGAGGCTGTGCGGCAAAGATGCCGATGAGTAAGATTTAAGGCAAATGGGTGGTATGACGAGGCCAGGCTCCCAGATCGCGGGCAATGCGAAACGAGGCTTCATATGTGTTTCGGTTCTTGTAAGAGAGGAGGTGAAATCACTGTGATTGTGATGAGAGGTGGCAGGTAGGCGCGAAGAACTGCAGTTTGTTGGTCGCTGTTGACGAGCATTAGTGTGTGGGTGGGATCGAGACCAAGGGCGGGAGACATATTGGAGTGGCACAGCAATGCCAATGTTGACAATACCTCAGAACCCTTGTAGGAACCTTGAGAGAGGAATCGCTCCCCCTAGTGTACATAGGTCTAGGTCACTGGCGGTGCCGGGTGATATCGCAAACAAAGCGACGAGAGGGTGGGCAGCGGGCCAGGAGCTCACCCTGGAGGCCTTGGGCTACTGGCTTCCATCTCACCGCTGCCAGTGTGGCGGGAGGCCGTTTGGGCGGGCAATAGGATTCTGTTTCCTCGTTTTGCCCGACCGGTGCTCATCCTCGTGCCGCAGCTGTGCAGACGGGCGCTCTAATGACCAGCCACTCAAAGTGCAGAAGGCGGCAGATGTCACGGTGCTAAGGCTGCACAATCCCTGTTCCATTTCACACATCGCAACCAACTTCAGCTGCGGGCCTCCCCTACCGCTCGGTGATTGGTGCTCGCGTGGGCTTGTCGTCTGCCAATGTGGTCGGACAGACAGCTCTAGCCGCCCGGAATGAGGAGAGAGACATGGGACCCCCGGTCAGTTTTCAACACCTCTCTTATAGATTCACCACTAACCCCATATCATTGCGCATCCAATCAGGAAGTTCCTGATCGTCTCCTACTAGTATGTCGAAAGGCAAACTGACATCCGCTTGCGAACAGCAACGACTCATGCTACAGAGTTGGTTTCGTGCGCATTTGCAACCGCCGGTGCCATACTATCGGTATTCCACTCGACGAGGGTTTGCGGCTGCCCCCCTTACCACCCAAGGCGCTTGCTATGGAGCAAGTCGTCTCTCACGCAATGTGTTTGGTAGATATCACCAACACAGCGGCTAGTCGAACGGGATTATTCGAATTAGGGAAACCAGTTCGTGTTCCAACCATATGGTTCTGCCGTAAGCAACGCACCTCCATGCCCGATACGTGCGCTGGAGCGTCCGGATATCGAAATCCGTGTAAGAGGGGAAACGTCCGTCTTGATAGTACAGCCTGATCAAGAATTGATGACTCACATATAATATACTGGCAAACACCGGAACTGTCATAAAGTATGGGGGTTTCCATCGCTGTCCGATTGAAACGTCTAGAACCTGGCACTTCTGCTCTTTCTTCACGGCCGCCGACATTGTCTCGTCATTCCTGAAATACTCTTCCTCAATCCCTACAAAACCCAAGATTGCCAACATGAAGTACCAAATCCGTCCAAAATCGCGGGGTAGCCCGAAGTAGACTGCAGACCTATCTATGAGCGTGTCTGCAGCCCTGCCCCTAAAGTAGGAAATACATGTGCAACGCAATCAATCAACAGTCGTTGGTTCGTCTCGCAAACCCAACATGGCCTTCGGTGTTCTCGGTTCAAAAACACTCCATGCACCCTCCTTTGGGTTGGAACCACCCTGGGGGCCGGACCTGCCATCATCAGAAGGCAAAGAACCAACAGCGTAGTAAGTTGAGTCACGCAATGCCTCTGTTCTCGGAATCTGGCCCTTCGCTGTACACGGTCGCTGTTGATGTTGTTTCAAGGCCGGGGTATCGTGGCTCAACGACGTGTCGTATCGCTGGTTTATGAGAGCACGATGTCCTGTTGTCTTGGTGTTGCCCACAGTTGTGCTGAAGATCTTGCTTTCGATGCCAACCTCACGTGGGTCCCTCTCCGAAGATGACCTCGTTCGTCGGTGGCTCTGTCTGGCGGTAACTCGGTCATGCTGGAAATCCCATTGGTTGGTCTGAGAGGCCGACGAGGGGAGCCTAGCAATATCTTCAGCAACGGGAAGAGGACTTAAAACGCCGCTCATATGAGTGTTCCGGCTCCGAACGACAGTATATGAAGCCTCAACATCGGACCGAGACCTCCTTTGAACGGACACATTGTCTCCTCGAGGTGTGAAGTCAAGATGCTGCAAAGACGAATGAGACTTTTCACTTTGCGGCGAGCTTGTGTCCGATCGACCATAGGCTCCGTCCCGAATATCCGCATACGGGTTGAAGGTTGCGCTGTTCGAAGAAGCAGAAGCCTTCGACCAAGTCGACCAAGCATCCTGTCTGGAAGTTTTCTCCCTATTTGTCTGACTTGAACCCCTGGTCTCTGATCTGCTGAGTTTTCGAGGTTGGGCAGCCTGGGCAGTGCGGCCGAGAGTTGCTTCCCGCCGAGGGGAGGCATCCCCTTTCGTGGAGATTGACGCTCGAAGACTGACTGAGCTGTGCCGATGTTTTACTGGTTTCACTTCGATTTGAGGTAATGAACGCGTCTGCTCATTGTCTTTGGGTACCATTGCTCCAGCCGGCGAACCAAGCCCCTTTTTTCGATGTTCGAAGGGGAGTCTTCTGGCCGGGCTGTCTGATGGCTGTTTGGAGAACAGCAGCGACGACGGAGCCGTCTCATCGAAAGGCGTTATTGGACTGAAACATGCCCCGCTGTTTGAATCTTGGCCATCCAAATTCAGTTCGTTGTGCGGTGACGCGAGATACCGATTCATGAGTTCGTTACCCCCAACATATTGCGAGCCTTGGGATATCCATGCACATGATGTGACCGAGTCGTCGGAAACAAGAGAACGAGGAGACCAGGTTGACAGTCCACTCTTGGACGCCGGGCTCGAAGGCCCAGGCGCTCTGGAAGACTGGACCGGGATGGTGAGTTTGGGGCGGGTAGCGAAAGGCGTCGGGCTTGGGGCAGTGGGCGTTGGGAGATTAATGCTCTGGTCTCCTGGGGATCGCAAGGGGGATATTGACCTTTCCTGACCGGTCCATATGGCGGGTGGTTTTGCACGTCTAACCAATGGAGTATGCTCAGCCGATTCTTGGACAGCATGCGAACGGATGGAGGCGGTCTTCGATGAAACCGAAGGCTCCGAAGGCGGTGCTGGGCTCAGGCTCTCATCCTGAATGTTCGGAGATGCCCTCGAGTCGGGTTGTTTGGATGAATCACGGGACTCTGTACTGCCAGGAGCACCACTTTGAGCAGCTACCGGTTCCTCTCGTTCCGGGCGATGGACAAGCTTCGCGTACGGGGCGTCATTGGTGTCAACTACCAACAACTTCTTCTCACCGCGTCCCAGGATGCCGTATATCTTAACCTCGCCGTTTTGAACACCGAGAACAGCGCTTGTCCCTGCATATACTGCTTCGTCTTCGATGCCAGACCGGTTGCAGATTACTACAATGATCTCGTCATTGCTATTCTCTCGAATCAGTGGCTCCAGCCGTGCCACCCAGTAAGTCAATGTCTCCATGTCGGGCTCATTGGGGGTAGACGTGAACACCTGAGCATTCTCGCGGGTCAACCATGCCATGGAAAGAATTACCAGGTTTGAGTAGGACTCTAGAACGTGGAATGCAAACTCATAAGCATCCCACGGCGCCTCAAATTTATAAGGACTACAATTGGTCAGACGACGGCCGTACCTGACAACGCAGATAACTTACTTGATGTCCATGCCTAGGTATGCAAGCGTCAGTACGTCTATCAACTTTAGGAAAGACTAGAGTCCTGACTCACAGATGCCAATAGAGGCCTGTCCCAATCCCGGAATACGGCCTCTGTAAAAGCCGTCATCTCCCTCTAAGGCCCATGTTTCGTCGGTATAATACAGATGGCTTTTCCTGTAGTTTGCAATCGTTTCGCCATCCTCATTAACTACTAGGGCTGCGTTATAATACTCGGGGCTGGCTGGCCAGTCGTCGGTGACATCGACTTTTTCTGGGTACCCAACGACCAGGTTGCAATTGTATTTAAGGGCAGTCGTTCTGGCCCACAACGACGTGATCCCGGAACCCGAGTGCTCGAGATAGGGCGCAATATGTCGCAACGATTTGAAGTTGTAGCCTGCAGATAGTCAGCGGGCGTGATTGTAAGGGCAAATCTGATCGTCGAGCAGCGTGTCATTTATGGTTCCCATGGCCATGAGCATCTGGAATTCCAATGCCCATCCTCCCCTCCCCCTCAGCAAACAACTTACCGGTAAACGACAACTCTGGCAGAACAAGAAGATCTAGCCCATCGGGGTCTGCTCTACTCAAAACGCTATCGGCTCGATTGAGGTTGTTGTTTACATCACCCACTTGGGGGGCAAACTGTAGACAGCCTATCCTCATCTTAAACTTCTTTCAACTTGCCGGTCATGCGCCACCACGCCGTCGCGTATCCGGGCCTTGAAGGCCGTTCTACCCGTAGTACAGGGCGCTTCTTTGGACGAGGAAGTAAATACGTTTAATAATTGCAGAAACATATAAAGAGGTCGGGCTTCGAGGCTTAAGAAACTGCATTTGTGAGAAGCCGGCTTTAGACACTGGCGCGGGGTGAAGGGCAATACAGCTGAGATGCGATATGTACTGAACCCTGGTGGAAGAAAAATATGGAGAAAAATGTCTGGGCGCCTGGGGGCGGGCCTGATGAAGCAACGCCAGCCACTGACCAAAGTACTTCCTCAGGGGGAACGACGGCACTGCAGCCGTATGAGCGTAAGAGGGGGCGCAGAAATGTATGTGATCCGGCAATGTGATTGGTAGTGCAGTAAGTCACAGCAGCAAGTAATAGCCAACAGCATAGCGACATTTGCCGCCAGGCTTGACCCGACCAGGGGTCCAAGGTATGTACTAATTATTACATGGGGCGCTTCCCCGACATGACCGGTGAGGTCACATTGTTACGTAGTATGTTGGGTATGGGTGACTTCGCTTCCTTCTTCACTTGACTTGCCTTGATACTGGTAAGCACATAGTTCGTATCTTGCACGATACATCAGACCGATATCCATAACCGCGCAGTGGGCGGAAGCCCTGAGGTATTGTTGAATGCTGCAATACTTTCGCCGTCGACAAAATATCGCACTGAGACTTATCTCGGACAGAAGGTCATCAATTCTCATAAAAGCCTATAAAAGCCTCGGTACAAGGTACTTACAGGTCGTACGACAGCATGCCAAGCTGTAACTGAGGCGACAGCCGTCGGTGATCTGCCCTCCTACACGTGGACAACCTGCGTGCTGGCGGCACAGCACAATTGCCGATACTCTCCACTTGGCCACCCTTGACCGTTTCTTGTTTCAATGTTTATATTTACTTGTGGACCCTTTTGACCTCGTTAACCTAATATTTGACCTTTTCATTTCGATTATTAACGAAATAGACAACTTCAACTATCAAATCACTTTCCAGTCCCCCCGTCTCTTGCTATCTAACCTCGCCCTTTTTGGCCCGACCTCCTATATCTTTGCCCACCCTGCCACTAGCTACAACATTAGCTGTCGCGGTGTTAGTATTGTGAGCTTTCTGGCTCCCTCAGCTTGGAACTTACGCTAGTGCCGCGCATATAAAGGCTACCCCTACCCCGTCCATTGCGCTTCTGAAGTGTGAAAGCTACGTCGAAACGCCTACAGAGCCGGTTAACAATCTTGCTTATAACGCAGATTTCTACCTTGTTGGTGACTACTACGTCTGCAACTTTCAAGTAGCGTGATTGAATTGGACAAGCACACGTCATTGCTGCGAGATAGGCATCAAAACATTAGCAACGTTAAATGATTGCTCCATATGGCTTCTAGCGATTCTCGCTCGTGTTAGTGATTTTGAAATCAGCTAATGTATACCAACTTGTTGAAACGTTTCCTCCTTAACCAAATTGATGATGAACCAAGCTGTCGCCTACTACTTGACAATGAGTTCCAGCTATATTTTCAAGACTTGTCTCTATATAATGCCCTCCAAGTGTGTACGTGGTGTGCCGGCTCCCCAGGGAGGAGTGGAAACAAGACTTCTTTCAACCTGAAATATAGTACATATTGTGAACAGTGTTAAAAACTAGCATCCCCGCAAGGCAACCCGACTTTTGCTTACATCATTATAAAGTGGCCTTTGAAATTTCACTGCGGTATGGCACACTACCTTGTCGTCCATGCGAGTTGTCGTGAGGCTGGCAAGTTAGTCACCACGTCCAGAAAAGCGTACCTTAACGCTTAGACAAGAGTCAGGTCTTATGGCAGAGTTTAATGCAAAGACGAGAAGTTCAGGATCTACCGCGTCTGTAATGGGAAAGCGTCACATTGTACGTTCAGGAAAGCCTGGAAAGTGAATCAGGAAGAAAAATGCACTCTATGTCACGCCACAACGTCACCCCCGCCAAAACAGCGTTCGCCATCTTCCAACGAAATACATGTGAACTTGCGTCTTAACATTACAGCCAGTATGTGGGTCTTGGACCGTTATCCCCAAGCAAGACATCGGTGTTGACTTCAGTGAATCCATAATATGCTACCCTGTCCTTGTACTTGCTGCCATGGATGTCAGTTTAGGCTTATACAAACGGTTATGGTGTTTTCTTACTTAAACAAAGTCATGACAGCATGGCCCGTTGTCTCGTTGTGGCCCCAGGAGGCTGCCCAGCCTCCGTTTTTGCAGTTCTGGTACGCGAAACTCTTGCCCAGAGACTCAAGTCCCTCGAACAGCCGGACGTTGATGTGGCAAGATTCGATTGTCGAGTTTCCGCTCTGGATCCCAAACATCATGACGAGCTTATCGGTGTAAGGCCCAGTGAGGAACTCGTCTATACAACGTGGTCAGTCTTGTCACGAGCTCCATAGGCGAAGCATCTCAGCTCACATCTGGTGACATCCACAAGCTTCCACTCTGAAGCATAGGAAATCCCTCCGTCCCTCTTCCTTGCTTCCTCCAGCTTCTTCTGGTCCTCCCTGTCCTTCACATCTTGCCTTCTCATCTCTTCTATCAGTCGCTTCCTCTCTTTTTCAGCCTTGTCGTCCTCGGCCTTGTCTTTCTTGGTCTTGTCCTCCGCTGCTTGCATCACCTCTCGCTTGGTTGTCATTGGGTAATTGAAGACATTGGAGGTCTGTGGGGTGACTTCATTTCCAGGCCAAAGATCCGAATCCCTGGCGGAAAAGAAGGATAGAAGACCCCTCTTCTCGTTGATTACGGTCAGGGTGACGAATTTTCTCTCATCCCAGCCACCGTTGACCTTGTACTCCGGGGCGCCAGGGCATTCGACGACCGAGAAGTCGGTTTGGTACGCAGGGAGTCCTCCCGCTGCATCGACGGTGAAGCTGCAATACTTGGGAGCCTGGGTTGGGTCTTCGGATATGAGGAAGCTGTAAGTACACTTTTCCTGATCTTCCGAACAAGCGCGTCGGAAGCTCATGAGAGACCAATTCTCGGAACTCAGGGGTCCAGGTGGCTCAGTCGGAGATGTGAGGCCCAGGTTCGCCAGGACAGCGTATAGGATCAACGAGCGGACATACATCGTCAAATTCGATGTCAAGGTGAAGCCCGACTACAGATAAGAGATGGCGGTTTGGAACAAAATGGGAAGCGAAAGCCGTCTTCATTAAATACCGCCTCGGTTCCTTTTTGCACCCATTTGTCCGACTTTGTAGCACACCATGCACATGGAACAAGGCCGAAGTCGAACCGCTTGATGACCGATACACCAATGTGAACGTGACAAAAGGCGAGATACACAATGGGAAGCTTTGGCCGAAATTTGCCCTTACACGATAGCAAGGGGTTGTATGAGTGTTCCTTCCTCAAACACATTGACCAAGCCTTACCGTTTATGTGTGACAAGCGATTGCTGTACGAAGGGTTTGTCCAAAGTGCAGATGTAAGAGGAGACAGTAGCTTAGTAACCTAAGAAAAACCTTTAAAAGGAGTAGTGGGAATGTTGAAGCAGTATAAAGAAGCGAGGACTAAGAGTATGGATTAGAAGGAAAGATGAGTGGTTTATTTCGGATGAGCTTCAAATGTGAGGGTCACTAAACATGGTCAACGGCAATGTTACATGCTATCCCTAAGAAGATTACTTAGAAATACACAATAACCCCGCTATTCATATATTAACCAGTTTCCCCCAGGCTCCAAAAGCCCCATGGTCTTGTGCTAATGGCTACGTGGGGGGTTGGTAGACCGTTCTATCATCTTGTCATGGCAAAATGGGGATGCTAATTCTGTTCTTGTGATACGGAGCCTCGGAAATGACTGTCCGAACAACTACGACAGGAAAAGGATAATTCAAAGTGGCAGCATCAAGCACATTCTGGATTGGTTGATCCATTCTGTTGTACACAACAAAAACGGCACTCCCAATTGTGTGTCCTGTCACCACGATCTCTACAAGGGCATCGGATTGTGTGACACTGATAGCTTGGATGTCGGTGGTCCGCCCAGCCTGCAGTAAGTGTATTGGACAGACCTTGAACAAAGAGCACCGGGACACGGCAACGTGGATTCCCACGCAACCCGAGCGGTTTCTTGCCTTTGAGAAACATCCATTAATCCACTATGCAGAGTGAAACGGTTCATGCGAAGGACGGGACGCTACACAACCGAAAAGAATGACGGATTCGGTTATGCAGCCACTATCACATCCTTCTCTACTACTCACGAGGCCTTTTTGGAGATACCAATAGAACAAGCGAAAAATGTGGACGCTCAGGTTGCTGTATGGGCCTCTTTGCCGCGGCGGCGGCAAAGAGGCCAGCCACTGAGCCAGCGCGGCTTGCCTCATGTCAAGCACAGTCGATTGAAGGAAAGCTGAAGATAGCCTAAGATGTCAGCTTCTCGCTGGATGCATTTCCGGGGCGTCTGAAGTAAACCAGCTGGAGTCTTCGCTATGATTATAACGGGCGTGCCAATGTCGATTGGCGGATCAACCCATGAAGCTCTAGCTCTCGCTTTGATTCCAAGTGACTCTTTTCCTCCTCGTGCCGGAGTCGGAGTCTTTCGTGCGTTACGATGCCAGCCTGCTTCGGAAACGCTGCGGATCTGCCCTTGAGACCGTCAGTTAGTTATCTTGGCTTCGTGATACAGGCCTGGAAAACCCATGGTCGCCTTGGCGCGAATGGCCTGATTTCCCCGCTCCTTCTCTTCTTAGGGCGACGGGGCTGATGGGGTCACTGGCCAAGAGTACAAGGGGCGATCCATTTGATGACTGGTCGGAAGAGAAAGACAGTGACTGGAACAACGTAGGAGGGAGGATGGAGTGGAGGAGGGCCGCATTCTCGGCCGGCGTCTGCAAGACCACTCGGTCATCTTCCCCCGGTTGTTCTACGTTCCATCCACTCCCGCTCTCTCTTGATGACTGGCCAATCAGATACCCTGAGTGTTTCTTAATCCTGGTCGATTGCGGTGTGTTTGGCGCTGGTATCCTCCCTCTTTGCTCATTCTGATTCGTCAGTGGCAGGTACACTTAACGACGTTGCTCGGCGGGATGGCGACAGGGGTTTCTAATGGTAGACAGGTAACCACTCAATTTAGAGCTGCTATTCTGAGAGTCGGGCTGGGGTTCTTGCATGAGAGGCGACGTTTTCTTCTCGACTTTCGGGGCGAGAAGCGACATCCCATGCTCTTTTGGACTAGACTGAGTATTCGTGCAAGTTGAGACTAATGCACATCACTACACCTTTTATTGGTGCAATCTATAGGTCGTTCTCGCAATGTCAGAGCCTGCAAGTCTGGAGGCGCTTGCCATGCAGAGAGACCGGGACTGCAGTGCCACCTTTCCATCCCGTCAATGATTGCGGCATACTCTATATCTCTCGCAGGCCCCGGGTTAAAATCTATTCTTGGCAGAGGAAACGGTCTTGTTTCTTTCGGTTTGTGATTCTCACTGTTCGTGTGAATAACCTTTCTTCACTTCCTGTTATGTCTTCGTTGGCGGTCTAAGTCATGCTGTTAAGGATACACTACTTTTGACCGACCCTCCTGCATCTCCTTCACGCCTCTCCTACCGTCTGCCCTCTCTACCTTTCCGCAACGCAAGAATAATGATCTTGCCGATATGGCGATGGCTCGCCGCCGTCTCTTTCGTATCGACAGCATTCTCGCTGGATGTAACACCCGGATCAGACTGTGCGGCATTATGTTTGGGTGGAACAAACGGGACAGCAATTGACGCCTCTTCATCGCCCACGAGCTCCTCGGACATTGTTTGCGAAAACGAACAGTACCACACATCCGGCACGGGAATCAAATTCAAGAACTGTCTCAGCTGTCTCCAGAAGAGCCAGGCAACACTGGGGTCGGACAGTGATACAGCGTCCTTCCTGCGTAGGACAGCCCCTGAATATCTCTGCCCGTCTTGACGAGTGCTGACGTACCACAAGACAACATTCGATATGCCGTCGGTTCTTGCCTGTACAGCTACCCCAAAGCTGTATCGGAAATCAACTCCCCTTGCGGCATCAAAGCGGCATGCGAACCGCTCCGGAATGCCTTGACGGCATCTCTCACAACTCCCAACAGTGGAAACACATACGATTACTGTAGTGCAGACGGCGAGAAATTCCCCACCAGCTATTGGTCGTGTGTAAGGTGCCTGCAGTCGAGCGAACAGCAAAGCTACCTCTCCAACTGTACGTGTTTTCACGGACTCCATCCGTAGGGTCTCTGACTGACGGACTGTGCCGCATAGTTCTGATTGCGCTGAAGGCCGGGTGCCAACAGAAGCCCGCCCTTGGAAGCGTCATTGGTCTGACCGGGCAACTTTTTTCTGACAAGGCCGTAAACATTACCGAGCAGCCGGCAAACACAACGATGCCAGGAGACGGAGGAGTGTCCGCAACGGCCATGACAATGGGCACCATTGTGGGCATCGCCGTCGGGGGCGGCCTTGTCTTCATTGGAGCCATTTGTCTCTTCGTCGTCTATTGCCGTCGTCAGCGCAAGGCTCGCGGGAACGCGGAGAGCGACCGGGATGGGTTGCCACCACGCGCGGGCAGCAACGCAAGCTCCCATACTGCCGTTGATCCATACGTACCTATTGCGGATCACAAGAAGTCGTCCTCGATCAACTCATTCAACTACGAGCTTCAGGAGAAGCAGATGACCTACGGCGACTACTACCGGGAAGATACCCGTGTGGCACGGAGCAACGCCAGCTACAACTTTGACCCTCACGCAAGTCATCATGGCCCCGGCAGCGCTCTTCCAACTCATCCAGCATATATCCCGCGGGCTATGAGTAGGCAAACGTACCACTCAGCAACACCGCCGAATCAGAATTATCCAACATCCATCATGGAAACGGGGACCACACCTCTATTCCCACCCTCTGTCTCATCGCGATCAGCATCCCCCATACCGCCGCATTGGCAGACAGCGAATGCTCCTCCGCAACGGGATGCCGCCCTCCTCCCGCCACCACCCCCTCGGCCACCTCCAGGGCAGCAGCAGCCCACCGCAGTCCCATCAATTGCCATGCCTTCGATGCCTCGCTTGCGTATTCCAAAGAAGTACAAGCCGCCGCAAATAATCGTTTCGGGTGCGTCCCCTGTTGCAGGTCAAGGAGAGATTGGGATGAGTATCTCTGAGCCAATGAGTCTGCGTGAAGCAAGGTTCCAAGATAGGCCACTCGCCGGCGGCCCTGTTGTGTCAAACGTTGCACCGGTTAGAGACATCAACCCTGCTGATTTTGAACGGGAGATACCCATCGGAAGTGGAAAGAGCACACTTTACGGATAGGGAGCAAGTTTAACAAAGAAGAGGTTGCCATTTTTGACTTTGAGTCGATAGATACCACGGAGTTTGAGGCTTGGGATACATCGCGGTATGGGTAGATTGTGCATTTAATCAGGTTCATGGAGGAAAACGGGCAAGTAATTAATTTTATATCCATGTTCTACTCGTTCAATGGGTACTGCTTTGGTAATTATGATCAACCCAGACGCTGCCCAGGTCCTCTCGTCCTCCACGAGTCGGGAAGGACGCCGCCGCCTAGAGACACACCAGTGCTGCTGCCCGAAGTCTGGGCCGAGGCACCTCCGCCACCGCGTATAGCAGTGCCGTAGCCGCGCTGGTTGAAGCGGGGGCTCTGGACGAGACGCGAGAGGAAGGCGGGCGTGGGGATCAAGTTGCGACCACCGCTGAACTCGGGCCACACCCTGGACAGGAAGTCGTACAGGTGGGCGGCGATGAAACCCTGGAGCTGGATCATGAAGGTGTAGTAGCCGGTCCCGCTGGGGTCCAGAAGTGACATGAGCATTATGCAGAACGGGCTGAGCTGGGCGGGAATGGTGATGAAGTAGAAGTTGGACTTGACACCTCGCTGGTCCTGGGTGACGGTGCGACACAGGGCGATAATCAAGGCCGGCAGGAAGCATCCCCCGCCCATGATGTAGGTGCAAAGCGCCTGTGTGCGATATTAGCGCATGCTTCCCCTGGGCCGGAGCTGGATGGTTCCATGGCGATCGTTTGGCAATGACATGAACGACAGGAGAAAACAAAAACCCAGAGGGGTTTGGGTGGTAAAATGTAGGGAGCTATAAAAACCACCCGAGCAACATTGTCAAAGGTTGCACGAGCCATCCATTAAGACATCCCACCACGCCCACGCCACAAGCCAAGTCCTGTAAAGCGAAATGGACTGGTCGCGCCGTGAGGGTAATCTTCCTCATTTCCAGGAACCGCTATAGCTGTGGGTATCCACTATGCGGGCAGATAATATGAGGTGCAGACGATATGTGTGTAGCAAGTAGGGAGAGAGACGATGCTCGCTTGTGCGGGGGGTGCACGTGTGGAGGAACTTTCCAGAATACGCTTTGTTTTGTTTTTTGGGGCATTCGTGATATTGGGCGAGCTGCCAAGAGAGGGCAGCGATGATATAGCAGACTTACCGTGATGACAGTGCACACAAACATGAGATACCAGATGAGATCCTCGCGTCTGGCGAACCTGGGGTTGCCGACCTCGAGGGCAGACAGGTACGTGTACATGAGGTACGGGTCAAAGAGCAAGCTAAGCTTAGGACCCGTGATCAGGAAGTTGGTTCCGATACGCCATATCTGGGGCGGGATCTTGAACAGGAGGTCTGGCGCAAAGTAGAACCAGTAGCCGTTCACGAAGCCCATGAAGACGGACACGGACGTGACGAAGGCCGCCGTAGCAAGAGTTCTAGGGGAGAGTCAGTCCGTGTGTGCCAAGGAGGTGAGGCGAGAGATGTGAGATATGCGTACCTTGCGAGAGGCGGCGTCTGCCAGTACGCATCCAGTATTTCCGAAGACATCTTTTCTAAGCAAACAGTCTCGAAAGCGAGGCTTTTCCAAGGTGGTGGCGGAAGCGCTGGTGGGTAAGTAGAGGAAGTTTGATGGTGATGCAGATGGCAGCTTGCAATTGGCAGGCCGCCGTAATTTTATCTGCAGGTGTAGCGGGAGAGGACCAATGGGACACCAGGCTGCAGCGCTGATGTGTTGGTGCTGGGCATGTTTGTGACCCGTGTCCTCTGTGTGAGAGGAACAATTTAATAAGCAAAGAAAGAGGAAGAAGCCTTCCTGCCTCGCCTTTTTCAATGCGATTTTTTTTTCTGCCGCTGGGGCACAGCTCCCTCCGTCACCCGAGTGGGCCGAAGCGGTGTAACCAGTATCGTGGTGGGGGACGTCGTCGCGGTGCGGTGCGCTGTAGTCGCTGCAACCGCTGACAGTCGTCGGGCCTTTATTGGTCAATGCCCCACGTCGCCCCCCTCCCCCAGCGCGGAATGACACTGAAAGCTGCAGCTCCGACGGACGGCGCCCATCGGTAAGTGACTAAGAGAGAGGGTGGGTGGGGAAAAGATCCTAAAAGATTCTTGGTGAAGTCGAACCTGTTTTGCGATATCTTGAATATCTCTGCCATTTACTCACCTGGCCCTCTGTATTCGACCGTCCAGCGTCTCGCAAACACATTCGCCATGTCTACGACCTCTCACCCTCCCAGATGGGCCGCCCTCGCGCGCGACACCAACGAAACCAAGATCCAGCTGGCCATCAACCTCGATGGCGGGGCATTCCCCCCCGAAACCGACTCGAGGCTCACCGCGGCCGTGACCGAGCACGCCTCGCAGGCGAGCAAGTCCCAGATCATCAGCATCAACACGGGCATCGGCTTCCTTGACCACATGCTCCACGCCCTCTCCAAGCATGCCGGCTGGAGTCTCGCCCTCGCCTGCAAGGGCGACTTGCACAGTTCGTCACCCTTCTCACCCCCCCCCCCCCCCTCTCTCTCCCCGGTCTACATGGCCACGAGTTTCCCTCAGCTTACACTGGCTGATTAGTCGACGACCACCACACCGCCGAGGATGTCTGCATCGCCCTCGGCTACGCCTTCGCCAACGCCCTCGGCAGCGCGACCGGCCTCGCCCGCTTTGGCTACGCCTACGCCCCCCTCGACGAGGCCCTCTCCCGCGCCGTCGTCGACCTGTCGAACCGCCCCTACAGCGTCATCGATCTCGGCCTCCGCCGCGAGAAGATTGGCGACCTGAGCTGCGAGATGATCCCCCACTGCCTGCAGAGCTTCGCCCAGGGCGCCCGCCTCACCCTGCACGTCGACTGCCTGAGGGGCGAGAACGACCACCACCGCGCCGAGAGCGCCTTCAAGGCCCTGGCCGTGGCCGTCAAGATGGCCACGAGCCGCGTCGCCGGCAAGGAGGGAGAAGTGCCCAGCACCAAGGGAACCCTGAGCGCATAGACCGCTGCCGAGAGGCATTCACTATGAAAGAAACAAAACAGTAAAAAGCAACGGAAAAAAGAAAGAGGGACATTAGTCGGGAAAGAGGTTCTTGGAATCGTTTGAATATTCCGAGCTGTTATGATACCCCACCCAAACGCCATGCTTTCCGGTGTACCCAAGACTACTAGTACAATGACCGAATCCTGTTCCTACAATCAAAATATGAAGAAGAAAAAGAAAAAAAGACAAAAGGGCGAGGAACGTGACCGCCCGCAATTGCATACGTTCATCTGTCAACGCTGAGGTCGCATGTTCTCCTTGTTGTTGCCCTGGCCTGAAGCCGCGCGTTTCTTGTCGGCCTTCCTCCGCTCTATCCGTGCGATTGCTGCGGCCCTCCTCTCAGGAGGCAGCGTGCTCTTTGACATGTTCGCCGCCATGTAGCTAGCATCAATGTCTGGGCCGCCGAGCCGGGCAAACCGATCTTGCAACAAGTCGATGTGAGAGTTGTTGTCCCTGCTCGCAAACCTGTGCCGCGGGGCCGGCGTGGTCCCCGACGGGATCTCGCTCGAAGACACGATCCGCTCGTTCAGGTCAGGACCAAGGTATTCTCTGTTGCGAGGCGACCTTGGGATGAACGGCCGCCACTTAGGCTTGTCCAGGTTGACGCGGTTGGAGAAGATTTCAGACTGGGGACGTCTCGGGGGTTCCTTCACGAGCTCCTCCTCTTCCGTACTAAGAGACTCGGCATCTCGCTGATACTTGTCCCGGAGATTCTGGGATTTCGTTGCGTTGAGCTTCTTGCCGAGGGATTCCACTAAGTCGAGGCTTCGCCGGTTGGTATCAACCGAGGGCTTCTGGGCCTTGCTGGTAACGGCGAGGCGGTCGTTGTCCTGCGTCCGATGCTCCCTCGCTACAGGCTCGCGGCCAGCCAGAGAATTGGCTGCACTCCTGGATTTGGGTGCCTCGGCTGAGCCCGCCTTGAGCGTCTTGATCTCCCTCTTCAGCTCGTTGATTTTATCGTTTGCTTTCTCCAGGATGTATCGGGTGTCTTCTTGCGTGGCTTCGGCATCCGTCCGATAGGCCTCAAAATCGGACTTGAGCTTGCGCAGCTCTTCGTCCTTCTGTCGAGTTGCCTCTTTCAGCTCTTCCACTTCTTTGCGCGATGAGGCTGGTTCCTTGTCCTGCGAGGGCTGTTGTTCGGCAAGCCGCTTGTTCTCCTCGGCGAGTTTGCTTGCTCGTTGCTCGGCAAAGAGGAGATCGGATTTCAATCGCTCAACCTCCTCTCGCAACTGGCCATTCTCCTTGATTTGTGCTCTGGCCTTCCTCAGCTCGCGCTGCGTCTCGAGCAACGCTTTGTGAGTTCGTGGAGAAGCGGCCTGCCTTCGGCGTCTGCTCCGCGCACCATCCCCTTCATCCTCGTCTCCGTCACGGGTACCCAGCAACGCTTCCAGCTCCTTTACTTGTGTTTTGTACTCCACAGCGACGGCCGTTTGCTTGGCCAAGTCTTTCATCAGCTGAGGGTTGTCCCGCTCCTCGCCACTAGCGCGCTTCGAAGCAATTTGTGCCGCCATCTCGGAAATCTTCTTCTCCATCTGTGCAACTCTCTCTTGCTCCTCCTTGAGTTTCGCATTCAGGTCGATGGCTTCGGCGTCCTTAATCTTGGCGTAGGACTTCGCCAATTGCTTGTACTTGAGCAGTTTCTCCATCTCGGCTCTAGCGTCCTGGTGATACTGCTCAAATTCAGACTTCCAGTACTTGCCCGACCGCGAATGGGGCTCATTAAGGTCTATCGTGACGTCTTGCGTGCACTGTTCGTCTTCCTCTTCCTCCCATTCGTCCTCCGCGTCGTCTCCCCTTGTTCCGTTGGCACGTGTCTGGCTTCTCTCTCGCGGGTTCGCAGTGCCCTTGTTTCGTCGAGCATTCTCCATTGCCTCTGTCAACTTGGTGCGCTTGCTCGCAGAGTCGCCGCTCGAATCGGTAAAGCTCTCGGGAAACTTGCCGAGTCGTTCGTCGCTCTCTTTCCCCTTACCCTTCTTGTTGTCGAATTTCTTATTATCCAATACGTCGTGTCCGAACGAAACGCGTTTCCGCCGAGACGTCCCGGTCCCAGGAGTGAGGAGAATGCCCTGAGGCTTTAACGGCGTCCGAGATTCTGCGTCGGAATCGTCTGCGTCTCTGCGATGCGCCATGTTTGCGGTGTTGTCGTCGTCTGGTCGCGCAGGGGTCCCAAAGATGGCACTTTTCAGCGCGCGGGCAGCAAAGACGGGTGCGGGTGTGTCTGGTTGCTCAATTTGCGTCGTGTCGTCTATGGCGAAGTCAGAGAAGCTGCCAGAGGCGATTGAGGTGTTTCATGGGATCTCCTTACCTGCATTTGCTCTGTTTCCACCAGACGCGCCCTCTAACCCTCGTCTCAGAACCCAGCCCAGCATCCTAACTTTTGTGTGCGTGCCTGATTATTGAAAGAAAGAGAGTGATTGTGCCAATTAATGTGTATTTGAGCGCAGATTGAGCTTTCTAGTGTAGCGCGGAGTTCGTTCGACGAGATCGCATCACGCGTTCCTGTCCTGGCGGGTCGCAGGTCTTAATTAGTTGTGGTTTTGGCGATCTGACCGCGGCGAACAGATGTGGTTCTCACCTTGTTTACTTTGTTACCGCATGTGGACGTCGCGTCCCTGCTTTGTTGGCTGCGCCCACACAGTTCTTCTGCACCGTCTGTGAACTGTACGTACCTCTTTGCTCAGCACCCACCCCCTCCAGCTTCTGGGTTTCAAAGAACCCTGGGTGCCCTGGCCCACAAGGGAAAGGCGCTAGGACGATAGGCGTCATCAGCGAGGGGCATTCGCCTATCGTCTGGAAAACCCCCCACTTCTAGATTGATGGCGGTGGATGTAGAGGGATACTGTGACAGCGCATCAGGCGGCCAGCCGTTCGACGGTAGCTGTGGCGCTTCAGTCGGCTGGACTTGGTTTCGTCTATTTCTTCCCTTCTTAGTGTGTCATCCATACATATTACTCAATATTCAATCAACATTGCCAACTTTACGCATCATGGCTTTTTTGTAACGAGCGTCACGGCTCGCGCTGTGGTGATTCGTCAAGGCCTTTTTCGTCATTTTCGATATGGCGTCGAAACCGTCCGGGGTGTGGAAAAAGCCCGTCAACCTACCTCAGACAAACAAAGATGACTCAAGCTTCCCGGGACTCAAACCAAAGGGTCCCGAAGCTGCCTCCAAGACTGCATATGAAGAGCTTCAACAGAATGAGCTCATCGCCCTTGAAGCCATTTATGGGGAGGATTTCGTGAGGCATGCAGACACTCCGGGTGCTTGGAAGGTAAAGAGGACCTTGTCGCTATTCCAGGAAGCTCTTATTGATAAGAAAAAGCGGTACTGACACTCAACTAGAAAGCTGACCCTTCATTTGATGTTCGCATCAGGGCGTCGTCGGATGAGGACTTTGCCGTCACTCTGGGTGTAGTGATGACTGCTACGTATCCCAAGAGTCCGCCGCTACTAAGTCTGAAGAACACCGGCGACCTCCGTGAGGCTACCCTATTCAAACTTCAGAAGTTTCTCGAGACTCAACCCAAGATATTTGCGGCTGAGGAGCAGGAGATGATGGATCGCATTGTAGAAGGGATCAGAGATATTCTCGAAGACGCAGCTCAGGCCAAGGCAAAGGGGCTTGAACTGCCCTCGCTTGAAGAAGAGAGAGCAGCCCATGAAGCCTTGCTGGCCAAGCTAGCCCAGGAACAGAAAGAGGAAGAGGACCGCAGGAGGGTTGAAGAAAATAAAGAAGAAGAAAGAGTTCTCGGTGGCTTGTTGCAGGTTGAGTTGAAACGCCAGAAGGACAAGGCGAAGGAGACACGCAAAAAGAACCGGCCGAACGGGCTGCCGTCTCTCAACACAATGGACGGCTCAAGCAGCCCCGGAAGTGGTCGCATAATATTCGATAGACCCTGTCACACGACTGACAAGACGGGAAACATCATTGCTTTCCAGGCCGTGTTCGGAAAGTCCGAGGTCGCCAGAGGCCCCATTTCCACTGTCTTCTCCGTTTGGCCTGTCGTCGGCGACGGACAGGACTGCCCCAACTTGGCGCTCAAGGAAACTATTCTTCGCACAACTGCAAAGGACGACGCCTCTGTCTTCAAGAAACAGATCCAATCCCTCGAAAGCCAGCTTGAGGCACTCAAGCAAGTGCGTCACCGGAACCTGCTTGAGGTTTTGGACTTTAGGGTGGAGCGGGAGAAGGACAACACTGCAAAAGCACTGGCAAGCCTTTGGACCGTCAACGTCCTTACCCCTAGTGCTGAAAAGGGGTCTCTTGCTGAGCTTCTTGATTTGGCTGGTCAGTTGGATACCAGTAAGGTGCGCGCTTGGACACGAGATCTACTTGACGCTCTCAACTTCCTGCACAACAAGTCTTTAGCCCATCAAGACATACACGCAGGAAACGTCCTGCTTTTCCGGGAACAGACAGGAGAAATTGTGCCAAAACTTGCGGATGCAGGCTATCAGAGAGAATTGCACAACATCTCGTCCAAGGGTCATGCGCCGCTCGGACTGAGATCTGCAAAGTCTGCTTACTGGCTGCCGCCAGAAACTGCCGCGCTGTCGAAGCCTCATTATACACAGAAAACGGACATGTGGGATTTCGGTATTGTTTTTTTGCAAATGATATTCGGGCTTGATTTGCCTCAGAAGCATCATTCACCTTCCTCTGTGTCCGATTCAATGTCGCTGTCGAGACCGCTACAGGAGCTGGTCACAAGATTCTTCAAGGCAGACCCCAAGAAACGGCCCCGCGCTTTTGAGCTTGGGTCTAGCGAGTTCCTTGCCACGGATGCGCCTGTGATAGTGGAGGACGATCCCGCAACCACTTCAAATTATCATTTCAACACCCTATCGCCCATACCCCCGAGGTTGAGACGCGAGTCGACGAATAGAACTCTGACATCGTCGAGATATCGGGAAGACTTTGACGAGGAGGGCCGTCTAGGTAAAGGTGGGTTTGGCGAGGTGGTAAAAGCCCGGAAAAAGCTGGATGGGCAGATATATGCCATCAAGAAGATTAGTCAAAGATCGCAAGCGAGCTTGACCGAAATCCTGAAAGAGGTTCGTCTGCTGTCTCGGCTCAGTCATCCAGCCGTGGTTCGATACTACAACACCTGGGTTGAGGAGGTTCCGGATCAGTCGGATACAGAGGGCGAGACCTTCACGGAAGATCCGAACACGGAAGACTCCCGGGACACGATATCTCAAGGCGCCGCTGTCAACTTTGCCACAAGCACAGGTGGTCTCGACTTTATGTCGTCAAGTGGCTATCCCCAGGTGGAGTTTGGCTACGATGATTCGGACAATGAAGAGGACTCCGATGAGGAAGAGGAGGATGAGGAAGACGATGATGAATCGGAGGACGAGAGCGATTCCGATTCCGACGACAGCAGTCAGGCGGTCGGACGTGGGCCGAGGGGGAAAGAGATACTGAGGAGAAACCATTCGCACAGATCTTCCAGGACTGTGTTGTACATCTCTATGGAATACTGTGAGAAAAGGGTAAGCTACAGTGCTGTCTGTCAATTGATAGTATGTGCCGGAGAATGGAGGCTTGACTGACAACGATAGACCCTGCGGGATTTGATTACAAGAAAGCTGTATCAAAACACACCGGAAATATGGCGCCTGTTCCGGCAAGTACTTGAAGGCCTTGCCCATATCCACGGTCTCAGCATTGTTCATCGAGATCTCAAACCCGAGAACATCTTCATTGCGCATAGTAGCGACGGAACGGACAATGTCAAGATTGGCGATTTTGGACTGGCGACCAGCGGCCAATTTGCCGCCGACAGGGGCTTGCCTAACACCATGGAATCGGACGACATCACCAGAAGCATTGGGACTACTTCTTATGCCGCACCGGAGGTACGATCAGGCTCTAGCGGAATGTACAGTGCCAAAGTCGACGTAAGTTCTGGTCCCCCAAGCTCTTGTTCCCACCCACTCGTGCTGCTGCGGTGCTGATGCCGCCCAAGATGTATTCTTTGGGTATAATCTTCTTCGAGATGTGTTATCCTCCGATGCTCGGTATGCAAAGAGCCGATGTTCTCGAGAAGCTCCGGAAACCCAACCCAACACTTCCCCCGGACTTCAAACCTGCAGACAAAGTACAGACGGATATTATCCTATCTCTCGTAACCCATAACCCGAAGGAACGTCCATCGAGTGCAGAACTCCTGCAGAGCGGAAAGCTTCCCGTACAGATGGAGAGCGAGACCATTAGGCGCACACTGGCAGGTCTCGCGGATCCTAGCTCACCGTACTACAAGAAGATGCTGTCAACATTGTTCTCCCGACCACTGGAACAGGCCAAAGACTACGCGTGGGACATGCACGAGACGAGCCCCAGCCAGTCAGACTTGCTGAACCAGAGCACTGTGAGAGAGACTCTGATATCCATATTCCGCCGACACGGAGCTTTGGAGTGCCAGCGAACTTGTCTCTACCCGCGTTCTGCTCATTACGCCGATAACGTGGTGAGTCTTTTGGACTCCAATGGAACAGTGCTACAGCTCCCGTTCGATCTCACGATGGGACACGCAAGGATGCTTGCCAAGGGCAGCGGAACACCTGCTGTCCAGCGAACCTTCACTTTCGGCAACATCTTCCGCGACAAAGGGGATACAGGGCAGCCTTATATGCTCGGCGAGGTCGATTTTGACATTGTCACGACCAACACCCTCGACCTGGCGTTGAAGGAAGCCGAGGTTCTAAAGGTGCTCGACGAAATCATCGCGACCTTCCCTTCGCTGTCCTCCAGCCAGATGTGTTTCCACCTCGGACATTCCGACCTGCTGCAGCTCATATTCGATTACTGCAGGGTCGAGCACGGGTCACGAAGAGCCGTGGCGGACGTTCTCAGCAAACTCAACATTCACCACTGGACATGGCAAAAGATCAGGGTGCAGCTGCGGTCGCCCCTGATCGGCCTATCAGCGACCAGCGTGGACGAACTACAGCGATTCGACTTCCGAGGTGGGTTGCGAGAAATGAACCATGTCGACGCGAGAACTAACAAGGCGCAGATACCCCGTCGAAGGCTTTCTCGAAGCTCAAGACCCTTTTCGAAGGCACTGACATGTATCAACGAGCTTCTTCGACCCTGGCGCATCTCAGAGAGGTATCGGAATATGCTAAGCGTCTCGGCGTTGCAAGCAAGATTTACGTCACTCCTCTGAACAGTCTCAAGGAGAGTTTTTACACCGGAGGGATCCTGTTCTCCTGCCTCTACGACAAGAAGGTCAAGGATGTTTTCGCCGCAGGTGGCCGATACGACAGCCTTATCAGAGAGAACCGCCCCCGGATCGGCAACCATTACGAAGAGCGCCACGCCGTGGGGTTCAATCTATCTTGGGAGAAGCTTTCCAGGGCCCCCAAAAGCGGCGGTAAGGCGTTCCTGAAGAAATCGGAAGAAGAAAGTCACAACATCTTTAACAACGCCAAGAGAGTAAGTTCCAAGAGAACCCCCCCCTATTTCGTGGCATGTTGCTCACATTCTCCGCAAGTGCGACGTCCTGGTAGCCAGCTTCGATGCCGCTGCCTTGCGGTCCACGGGAATAGAAATCCTGCAGACGCTCTGGTCGCACAACATCAGTGCTGAGCTTGCCAAAGACGCACGCTCGCCGGAAGAACTGCTGTCCCGAAACCGCGACGAGGGCTACTCATGGATAGTCATCATCAAGCAGGACGCGATCCTGAAGGTGAAGACGATGGATAAGAAGGACACCCCCGACGTCGACATACCGATGGCGCAGCTGTTCTCGTGGCTGCGGGGTGAGATCCGGGAGCGGGACTCCAAGTCCGTGGCCAAGTTGAGGAGCAATGCCCAGCTGGCCGAGACGAGCGGCGCAGCAGCGGAGGCGCACCAGGAGCAAGACGTGCGCGTGCTGACGGCGCAGACGAGGAGCAAGAAGTTCAACCGGAGGACGGTCGTGGAGCAGGCGCAGGTGAGTGCCGCCAGTCTGGTCCACTCGTTCCTGGACGGGCCCATTCTGGCCGTCGAGACGACGGACCAAGTTATGGACCTCATCAGAGATACGTGCTTGTCGGACGGGGAGAGCTGGCGCAAGGTGGAGCACAGCGTGACGACGGCGGAGAAGAAGTACGTACGGGAGATCCACGACATGTTGCTGAATTGGAAATGGGACTGGGAGAAGAAGACCGCCAGCCGGCATTCGTTCCTGTACAACTTCAGGACGGGGAACTGCATCTACTACGACCTGGGGGGGTAGCAGAGGTTGAGCTGGTGGGATAGAGGATAGCGGCGGGAGGGAGGCATTCGTAACGAAAACCGAAACCACTTTAATGAAGCAAGAAGCATTAAGCACGTCTCTCCTCGGACCACGGAAACCGCTACCGGTAGCCTCGTGAGTTTGGGATCAACCCGTGGTTGCTTGCAGTCAGGGCGTCGGTGCCAAGGGACGATGTGCCTCGCGGGGCACAATCGAGTTGCATGGCTGAGCCGGGACGATCGGACAAAGCATTGAGTTCATGGGGTTCGACTCTCCCCTTGAGGAGGGGACGGAATGGGGCAGGCGGAGAGAAGCGGCTGCGGGCGACGCTTTGTTGGGCCCTCCTGGTTTGTATTACCCATCATGCACTGGCCAGACTCGCGGTCAGGTACCGAAACGGAACGCGGGTCGGATCAGCCATGGGCTCAAGCCGTTGCGTCGAGGGCAGGGAAGATTCCGGTTGCTGGCCGACATTGAGCGAATGGACGTTGAAAGAGGGAATCGCGAGGTATCCGCATCCTCCCTGTTCCCTTCCCCCAATAGGTACCTAGCCAAGGTTGGCTCCGTATGTAGGCAGCCTTGCGGACGTTTTTGAAGGCATTTGGGTATTGCGCAGAGCAGCAGGTTTGTTGAAGCGATGGCGCAAGTGTTTCCCGCAATTGGCCACCAAGGTGCACTTCTTACGTGATGCAACCTGCAACGGAAAAGGGGGCTTGAAAGGCACGGACAACAAAGAGAAACTGGGCGTGCTTGCGTCGGGAGCGAGTACCTGGCGAATCCGGAACAGTCGAAGAAGCCAAGCCCTTTGCAGAGATTTCGTGTTCCTTTGCAGATGACTTGATTGATTTGTTTGCAGGATTCCACTGCACTGGCGGGAGGAGAGTTGAGGTAGGCAAGCGCAGGCATGACAGTGACGGTGGCTCCTGGTTCACTGAGTGAGCTGACCGAACACACCCGGTACTTCGTAGCTACTACGCAGTAGGTAGCCAAATGGCCAGGAGCCAAGGACGGGGGACAGCAGAAACAGGCGCCGCCCTGAAGCCGGCCACGGATCCGAGACACGCTGCGTGACCTCCTCCTCGGGCTGCCTGGGGTACCCAGTCCAGTTTATGACTCTGGGTGGTCTGTCTAGGTGGTCTAGGTGCCCCAGTCTGGTGCCTCGACTTGGCCCATGGAACGCAACCTTGATAAATCGCGACAGGGCGCCTGGGCACATCGCAGTCTCTCCCTTCTTCCTTACTTTACTGTCCTTGCCCCCCCATTTACCTTGATCGACCCTTTTTTTTGTCTTTTTTTTATTGTTTCCTCTTGCAACTTCCAGTCCAAACATCCCTCCCTCTTTCGACTCTCCCACCCAACCCCTCGCGAGACTTCCTCCCCCTTGGCTCTGCGTCTTCCTCCTCCGCCCAACGTCGACCCATCTCAACCCGGACCAGGACCAGACTTGAAAGTCGCCGCCCTCCCGGTTCTTGGCACTTCTCCTCCGCGGCTCCTCCCTTTTTTATCTTATCTCCTATCCGCCATCTACCGCCCGCTACTTACCGCCCGCTGCTACCGCCACCACTTCCGAGTCAGTCCGGTGCTTAATCGAGTCATCCCCTCCGCTCCTCCATCCCACCTGTCTCTCATCCGCTCCTTCACCTCGTCGATCACACGACTTTTGTGAGCATTTGCACTGCACCCGCCTCACTGCCGACACTGCAAAAGCGCTTTTCCCGAAACCTTCGTTATTGCGTGCGCATGCAGGAACCTCCTGGTGTTTAGGAGTTTTCTCTCTCATTTTCGCCGAGAGCCTTTGTCTTCTGTCACATCTTCGAGTCTGCAATCTTTCCTCGACATACTAGACCACCGTGTGGCGCGCCCTTCTCCACCGCCACTATATCGGACAGACACCGCCGTTCACCATGGCACAAAAGCGACTGATGAGCGAGCTGCAGACGTTGCAGAAGGAGAAGTGGGTGCATATCGAGGTCGACGAGAGAAATGTCATGTCCTGGAAGATCGGCCTGATGGTCGTCAACCCTGACAGCGCCTTTAATGGTGCCTATCTCAAGGTCAGTCCTTGCCTCGCCGCTCCGGATCATACAATCCCCCCCCCAAACCGAAATGGGGCAAAGTACTAACAATCATGTCAGGCCGACATGACTTTCCCTCGCGACTACCCCTATGCCCCGCCAACCTTCCGTTTTCTGAACAAGAACATCTACCACCCCAACATCTACACCGATGGCAAGCTCTGCATCTCCATCCTGCACACACCTGGCGAAGACGAGCAGTCGGGCGAGCAGGCCTGCGAGCGATGGTCCCCACTTCAGGGTGTCGAGTCAGTCTTGCGCTCGGTGCTGCTGCTGCTGGATGACCCCGAGATCAACTCGCCCGCCAACGTCGACGCCAGCGTTCTGTTCCGCGACAACCGACAAGAGTACGAAAAGCGAGCCCGGGAGACGGTCGAGAAGTCCAAGAAGGACATTCCTCCCGGCGTGACGATCCCCACGACGGCGGATCTAGAGCCGGTTCCCCAGAAGCCCATGGACGATGACGCTTTTTGGAACGAGACAGACGATGAGGGCGACTTCGATCTGGGCGGCAGCGACAGCGACTTTGACATGGACGAATACAACGAGGACGAGGACGACGAGGACGACGACAAGCCCTGAGTCGCAGCTTGATCATGGATCCGACGCGGTGGATATCACCCCATTTACAGTAGGGTCTCTTGACTTTGGAAGCGGAGTTTGCGGGTGGACTGATTATCTCTATTCCTCTCTATTTTACTCATTCTTACTACACGCATGATGATGCATAGCGACGGGCCCGGGCGTTTTCACCAACTGTCACCCAAGCCTGGTTCAAGGCCAAAAAATGGATTTCACATATTATGATTTAGGCGAGGTTGGATCTCGGGGAGGTCTTCTGGAGACGGCTTTCTGCGCAGGGAACCAGAGGAAATCGCGTGTTGGCTCTGCGACAAAAGACAGCGAAGAGGCGGCCACAGCTGAGCGGCAACGATTAGCAAGCCAGCGAGCCGTGACAACGCACACGAGGCACTGCATATAGACCAATCAAACACTCGAATTGTCGTTTTCCGCACATGCATTTCCATCATGAGAAGCAAACTGCTTGTTTCTTTTGGGAAATCCCCCCCCTGTGCCTCGTTTGAAACTTGGTGTCTCGGTTGCCAGTGGGACTCAACTGCTGTGCTGAGGTTTTGCAAAATGAACCTTGTGACAACTTTACGAGTGACGCAATCCCTTGTGACAGCCGGAGCCACCCTTGAATTGCGGCTCGCCAGTGCAAGGAAAGCTTACTGAGCATGGGGCGGGCGACAGGGAGCCAAAGCCGCGCGTGCCGTTCCAGTCTAAATGAGTATGTAATCAGGAGAGTCCAGAAGTCTCCATGCCAATCACGGCACTTGCCCCGCTAACTGACATCTTACGTAGTACATGTGTCTGACAGCATTGTAGGTTGGGTACTTTGTCATGTAGGCAGTCTTGTGCACCCAAAGCGGACTGGAAGGGAAGAAACTCAACTGTCTAATCCACAGGTCTAACACGCAAGAGCCGTTTATACTGTCTGCTTTCTACCCAGACTGTGTACCTGAAATGGAGTTTGATGTTCGGTTTCTGGTAGAATGTGGTCGTCATGAAGCTCGAGGAGGAATGGAAGTCACTGGCATAAGATAGTGGGGAAGTGCTCTCGCTAATAGGCCGCACTGTCCTTGCCATACAAGGGCGGCAACTCGCGGGGCTTTACCAGCACGACTTCTCGGCGCGACTTCTACACACCTACCTGCCTTAGCATAATCCGAGGCGTCCCCGAAGAGACAACGACGGGACGAATTGGAACCTACCAGGGGCCCTTCTTCCCTCTTGTGTTTTCTTGCAGTCCCTTCTCATCTCTTTCCGCAGCTCCTTTGGCAACTGTGCGAACGCCCAAACCCCCGGCCGTTCGACCTCCACTCGCACATAGCAGCTTACTAGCTGCAGCAGTCCGTTTGACAGCATTCTTCCAAACATCTGGCTTAGCTTCATGCGCCAGGCTCCTCACCACTCGACCCCATCCTTCTGATGGCCTTGCGCAAGCATCGATTCTTCCTCCGATACCTCATCTGATCGATTCGACTGGTAGATTCGATTCGGTCATAATAGCCCCCTCGAGGCAGGGTCCGACGCCATGGCGACCGAACCAACGTCAGCAGACGTCGCTCAGTTTTGCGAAATTACCAGTCTAGATCCCGTCCTGGACCGCAGCCTGGTCATTTCTGCCCTCAAGGTACGATGCCCGCGGTCGACGGGTTGTCACGACGCCCGCACTCTCTCGACGATACGCTGACGCGAGAACGCAGAGCAACACCTCTTTGGAACAGCTTATAGGCGAATACTACGAGGGCCCTGACGCGGTACGTGGCTCTCTGCAAACGCACCGGCATCGAAGCTAACAGAGGCAAAGTTTCGAAGGAAGTACACCTGGGACGACACAGCTTTCGGCGCCGGTCGCGAGGGAGAGCCAAACAACACAGGCATAGGTAAGTCGGACTCACACTGCAGTCGGAGGCGCTTGCCGTGCTAACTTTTGCGTCCGTCCCAGCTTTCAATATCGAAGCGCCCGACAATGCCGTCATCCAGGGCGTTACCCCTCCTCCCGACACTGGATTCTACGGACCCTCCGCCGGAGCTCCCTCACGACCACCATCGAGAACCAATAATCGATCGCCGCTTGGTAGGATGATAGAATGGACGGCCGGGGACACTACCGGTACTACCCTCCGTGCCGTGACGAACGATGGCTAACGAAAAGATGTAGGAGCGCCTAGCAGTGCCGAGCAGTATGAAGAGGACTTGCAGCGGGCCCTGCGTGAGTCGCAAGCGGATGCTGGCCTCACGCCGCAGGAAGCTGGCGTCACAGATACCGGCGCGAACGCGACCTACTTCGGGCCGGCCAACAGACCCGACTATGACCAGAATAGCTGGGCCATGGTAACAACCGCAGCGACCTCGAGCCAAGCCGTTGTCGACGGCGACCCGCCACCCTCGGCAAGAAAGCGAGAAGAGGGTGCACCCGCATTCCTCATCCAGAAGCCCAACGCTCGCAACTCGTCGCAGCGATTGGGTTCCGTGCTGACGATCCTCCACGAAATCCCTCTGGCGCGCAACGTTCTTCTGCAAGCCGGCAAGCCAGCCGCCAGTTACGGTCACAACAGTGAATGGTGGAAGGGCCAGCCGATATATGCCCCCCACGTCCTTGCCGCAATGCAACAGGGCGAGCTCCAATGGTCGGAAGACTCGAAACCAGACTTCCACGAAGAGATCCACCGCTTAATGGCCTTCCTCGATCTGACCGAGAGAAGCTATGGGTCGGTCGAGACCATGGCTGATTTGGTGCCCAAAACCAACTTTAGCCCCGAGAGACAGTTCTACGACACTCTTGACGAAAAGACGGACGCAGAGATCCTCAAGCCCATGACCCACGTTGCCTGTCCCTTGTCGCTGCAGACGTTCGAGCAGACGCAAGAGCCAACGCGGTTCGCGTTCCTCAACTTTGAGTTGACTAAGAGCCAATATGAGCAAACCAGAACTCTCTACGATGCCTGGAATTGGGTTGTCTGGCAGGAGTCTATGACGTGGGCGGAGCTCCAGCCGAACATGGGGATGGTTGTTCTCGACGACATGGGCGAGATAATGACAGTCAACATTGACGGCGAGGACCCTCCTGAAAAGCTGGAGATACCCGAAGTCTGGTATCCCGAACGTTATCTTGTGAGCCGGAAGGAAGAGGCGAGGATATTCCAGGAGCACCTCGCATGGATTTCCAGGGCTCTATACGAGGCCCGGTCGAAGGAGTTCGAGCTCACTAAGTGGATCGATCCCAAGACGGATAAGATCCATGACAAGGAGGAGATGCTGGAAAAGACGATCAAAGAGTACAAGAGCCATGTGGAGTATCTGGACGGGCTGGGACGCTTCCGAGAACTGCAAAAGCTCGAAACCGAAGACGAGAAGCAGTACACGCGCCTCGAAGATGTGCCTTGCGTCAAAACAGAAGCCGAGGAAACGCTGGCCAAGAGCTCGCAACAGGTGGTCGACAGATGTGTGTGGGAGCTGTCTCAGCTCAGAGAGACGAAGAAGAGTATGGCGAGGCCCCCAGCGTCTCGAGCATGGAGTTGCTAATCTCCTTCACAGGACTCGATTGGGAACGCGAGAGGCTCCTTGAACGGCAACAGTTGGTTAGCAGCTCTCTGCTCACGGACCCCAACAAGCCGGGCTTGACCAAGCCGTTCACCTGCAAGAAGTATCTTCTCAGGGGAATCGCTACGTCGCAGAACGTGACCTACGTCTGCAAGCGAGCTGAACCGACCCTGATTGACTTTGCGGAGACATCTGCCCCCGTGGATCAGTGGTGGCGACTGTCGTACGAGCCGGGCGGCGCAAACCCTGCAAAGGCCGAGGTAAGCCAAAGAGTCCAAGAAGAAAGAAGAAAAAGAAGAAAACAACCGGTTTGCAGAGCTCACGTGTTGACGTGAAACAGAAATACTCGTTTGAGCAGGTGACGGAGAAGATGTTTTGGGAGACTAAAGGTCCCCTCCTCGTTTACGCCACAGAGGACGCGATGAACACACCTGCATCACCTCTGTCGGACGCCCTTCAACGATTTGCTCGGGCAGAAAATAAGAACTTCAAACAGGAACTGAACCAAGAAAGCATAGAGGAGAGCGCACAGCCGAGGAACACAAACATGTCGCCAATCTCGCCATCAAAGAGGAAGTACCGCTCAGGCAGTGTCGACTCCATGGCCACCAACCGAGCCTCCCTGGGGAACAGCGACACCAACTCAAGAGCAGGCGACTTTGACAACGACCCCTTTGTTGACGGAGACGGGACAATGGAACTTGAAATGGCGGACATGGCATCAAGGCAGGGCGCCACGGAGAAATCAAGTGCAAGCCTGGATGAGTTTGTACACTCTGGCGAGTTGCACGACACGGCACGGACTCTAAACACCAACCCACCCAGTCCTGGGCAATATGGGCTCTCAGTCTCGACTCCCGCCAACGGCGCCGACGATATTAGCCGCACCGTGACGCCAGACATTGAAGATCAGACCAAGGGTCCGGAGATGCAAGAGCGGGGTGGCAGTCCCTTCATGGCCAGACATTCAATATACGGCATGGCACACGACCCGAGAGATGAGCAAAAGACTATCAAGATGATGGAAATGGAAATTCCTGAAGAGCATCAGTAGCATGACTAGAGAGCATCGCAAGAGGAACACACAGACGTGTGGCGGGTTTGCGCAAACGGCTTAGGGATGACGAGCTGGGAGGTAAGGACGGACACGAAGGCCATGTTGGCTTTTCAGCTGTCCTGCAGTAAACAACAGGCAACAGCGTAACAAAGCATTTCACCAAGAATAGCGACATCATTCGCGCAATACCAATTGTTTGATACCCCAATCATGTCCGTGTCTGATTGACATGTCTGGATTGAATGAATGTAGGAAGCTCTGAGCCGTGTAACAGATGGTTGGCGTAGAAGGTTCTCGAAGCTTCCATCACCCTCGACCAATCATCCCCAGTACCAGCAGGGATGGGGTTGGCTTAGTGCGACGCTCGGGCCACGGCAGGAGCCAGACTCCGCCATTCCCGCCCGCAGCGACCCCGCCATTTTCGTCATTGTCCATTCTGGCAGCGGTGCGCTTGTTGCAACGGCCTCTGTGCTTTTTGCAGAGCTCAAATGTTTGACTGATGATACCTATAGAGACGGCTGAGGAGGCGAGGGAACCATCTATTCTAACAAGGCATTTGGGCCGCGGGCAGACGTCTGAAGTTATGACAGAAAGGCCTCTCTTGATTAGCATGTTTACGTGTGAGCTATGCGTATCCCTCGACCGAAGGACGATCGGGAAGCAAGCTTGGGTGGGAACATCCCCAGCCAGCCCTTCTGTGCCCTTCCATCCCATCAGCCCAGTGAGATCACCGACTTCGATGCCCCGCTGCCAAGTCTCAGTCGCAAAACCGCACGCACGGGGACTGTTGCCCGCCGCCTGGCCAAGGCCCCCCCTTGGAATTACCTCTGAGAAAGACGGGCACCGAACCTTCCACAACCAGGGCGCCGCCGGAGGGCTTCTTCTACCACTAAATGCTCCGGGCGTTCCCCCCTTCAGAGTAAAAGGACCTACGTAGGTACGGAGGTACGTGGGCGCACACGACCTACCTGCTTCTATTGGCCATTTCCTACATACATATCACGCACCCGGTCGTTTTTGCATCATCCAACCACCAATTCTTCCTTTTTTTTTTCTCCCTCTTTCCCTACCCAACCTTTATCTTGCTTTTTCACCCCACGCTTTCAACTGCAAACCTACTCTTCAAGGGTTCAAACACATAACCCCATTTGCAAACTGATTCCCACGATACCATCGAGTACACTCACAGTCGTGGCGATATCCACGAATCATAGGTTTGTTTAATTAAATAGACGACCGTGCTATAGACAAAAAAAAAACCAGAACCATCCTGCTACAATGGTCAAAGAAACCAAGCTCTACGACCAGCTGGGCGTGAGCCCTACGGCAAATCAAGATGAGATCAAAAAAGGCTACCGGTAAGTGGCAAAGCGTCTCGCGATGCTTCTCCCCTCTCCCATCTACGCCGCCGTTGTTGCCCGACGATGACGGCCCAATCACACACTTTGCCCGCATACGTACAAACACAAGCGACCCTTATCAAAGACAGCATGGCTAACCGCCTCGCGTATACAGAAAAGCCGCACTAAAGTACCACCCCGACAAGAACAAGGACAACCCACAGGCCGCCGAAAAGTTTAAGGAATGCTCGCAAGCATACGAGATCCTCTCCGACCCCGAAAAGCGCAAGATCTACGACGACTACGGTCTCGAGTTCCTGCTCCGCGGAGGCGCCGCCCCGCCGCCTGACGGGGCCGGCGGCAACCCCTTCGCAGGGGGCGGAATGCCCGGGGGCTTCGATTTCGGCGGCGGCATGCCTGGCGGCGGTGGTACACGCACCTTCCGCTTCAGTACCGGTGGAGGAAACGGAGGTGGCTTCAACTTCAGCTCCGCGGACGACGTCTTTGCTGAATTTATGCGCTCAGGTGCTGGTGGAATGGGCGGCGGTGGCGGCGGCGGAGGCATGGAAGACTTTGCCGACATCTTCTCGAGCTTCGGCGGAGGCGCCCAACGGGGCGCCGGCCGGTCACAGCGCATGCGCCCCGGCTTCGGAGACGCGCCGCGGCCCAGAGAGTCGACCCCCGAGGTCACGACGGTGGAACGGCCCCTGCCGCTCACGCTGGAGGAGCTGTTCCGCGGCGTCACCAAGAAGATGAAGATCAAGCGCAAGACGTTCGACGAGACGGGCAAGAGGATGACCACGGACACGGTCCTCGAGGTGCCCATCAAGCCGGGCCTGAAGAAGGGCAGCAAGATCAAGTTCAAGGGTGTCGGCGACCAGGAAGAGGGCGGCCAGCAGGACCTGCACTTCATCGTGGAAGAGGTAAGTCGGCGTCGCAAACCCCCCACGTCGAGAGTTGTGTAAGAGGGCGGGTCGCTAACAGCCGGCAGAAACCCCACCCGCTCTTTGTGCGCGAAGACAACGACCTGATTCACACAGTCGACTTGGAGCTGAAGGAGGCTCTCACGGGCTGGAGGCGTACGGTGACGACCATCGACGGCAAGCAGCTCAACCTCGACAAGGCCGGCCCCACACAACCCGGAAGCACCGACCGGTACCCCGGCCTCGGCATGCCCATCTCCAAGAAGCCGGGCACAAGGGGAGACTTCATCATCAAGTACAACGTCAAGTTCCCCACGTCCCTGACGCCGGCCCAGAAGGAGAAGCTGCGGGAGATCCTGTGAGAGTGCCGGGGGCGCATAGTCGTGACGATGTTGCCCGCGAGACAAGACATTTTTATGTGGTGCATGTAGATAAGATGGCCGGCATGAGCGAAGACGGGGGTTGTGAGAGCGTTCGACCACAATAAAAACGGCTCACGAGGTTCGGGGGGGGGACTGGTTTCTCATCATGAAAAGGAGTTGGGGCGCAACATTCTGGGATATGTTTTTTTTTTTTTTTTTTGCATGTTTTACCCCCCGCCCTCCCGCAAGGCTTACATGATATCGGCCTCTTGCGTTTTTGTTTATCCCCCCCCCCCCCCAGCATTGCGGCCGTTGCCCGTTGCGCGAGTAGGCAACTGCGGGTTGGTTTACCCCCGTCAAAACGCAAGTGCCTACAGGCCAAAGTACTTAGACACCTAGTTAATCCAAGATTGAAGCATTGTTCCGAAATGCATACGCGTCGCTCACGACCGTGACGGGTGGATGTTTCCGCTCTCGTTCTTGCCCGGGGAATGGAAGCCTAGGCCTAGGTAGGGGGTGACGGGGGACGGTGAAAGCTGGCGGCGGCCATGACGCAGTAGAGGATGAGGAGAACCAGTTTGGATAATCACATCGAGAGGGGGGGAGGACGGAGGACTGGGGGCTGGCCGGACAGGGCAGCCGAGGTGGCCTGACCCGGCCTACTATGTAGAATGGGCTTAGTGAGCGTTCGTGGCCCCGCGCCCCTGATTTCTTCGCGGCCGACGACATGGGTGGCGGGCTGTCGGGTGACGGGGGCAGGGCGGGGGGGGGGGGGGCCTTGCTGGTTCGCGTCTTGCGGATAAACACCCTCTTTGCATGTGGAAGACGCATGTAAGAGAGACAGGCACGCCCGGTTGGGAGAAGGAAACGAAAAGGAATAAAATAAAACAAAAACGCTCACTTTAGGGGCTACTACCGTGGGGGCGGCTCCATGCCATCAGTCCACTTGGGTGCTCTACAGCAATCGTATAAGCGACAGGTTAATAGTTCTCACACAAATTGATTCAACTTGGCTATGGGCTTCTTCTTCTTCTTCTTTTTGTTTTGTTTTTGTTTTTGTTTTTTGTTTTTGTTTTACAATTCTATCCGGTTGTTTTCTTTTTGCATTTGGCATGTGTAGGTGCCGAGTCTACTCTTGTTGTTGGTCGCTTGCTCCAGTATGTTAGTGTAGATACCTAGGTCGATACGGGAGCATAACGCAGTCAAGTAGAAGCAAAGCCCAAAAAGGATCGTCAACCCCCCTTCAGCAAAAGAACGAATGGTCAATCTCTTCAAAAATGCCGCAGCTCCCAAATACAGGAACCGTATAGCAGTCTGGAGACGCGGCGCGGTGCCGGGTTCGGGTCAAAAGTGGCCAGATGCCAGCTTCACAAGGACGGATTCGTTGGGAGTACGGGTCAAACCCAACGCGGGACGAGAATGCAAGCGAGGCGTTGCCAGGGTCTGAAAGAGTGCACGTCTCCAGAATGAGCGGTTGAAAGATCGAAAGACGTACCAAGTGTATAAAACCGTCCTCAAGCCATAAGGGCTTGGGACTCGTTCCATCTCATCTGCTCCCCAGCGCGCAGTAGCCCAAGCCAGTACCCGGCCCCTTTTTGATAGCCTACATTCTCAGTGTTGTACTTGCAAGTCTGCTTGTTGAGTGTCTGATCTGCTTCACAGTTTGTTCACCTCTCAGCCCCAGGTCCAGCTATTGTCACTTGAAGCCAACCTACTATCAGTAAACCAGAGACATGCAAAGGGTATCGTCGGCGCCGCCGTCTTACAGTCAGGCGCTACAAAGCGCCTTACCGGCCGTTCCCAGCAGTGATGAACGGATACTACTATATGACCGGAATCAAAACGCTCTTCTTGTGCGGCGCCTCCCGCGACGAACGCCTGTTCGTCGTCGAGATACACGTGGGCTTCAGCAGAAAGGCGCCGCTGGGGGCGCGAAACGGGCTGTTGCTGCGCTGGCCTACGCACCCGACAAGCCCACCCACCGCCATCGTCCATCTACCTCCTCTCGAGCCTCGGGCAAACACCCGTGGCATGGGCATGGAGGTGATGCGTGCCGGGCTGGCCGGCGAAGATGTCGTCTTCCTCTTGTCCATCGAGGTCGGCGAAAAGCAGCAACGAGAGCGTTTCGAGTGGAGGGACATCAAGAAGTGGGGGAGACGACGCTACCAAATCGAGAGGGTTCAGACTCGTGCAAGTGTCCAACAGGCGCAAGGGGGGCCGTCAGCACGAGCTGCTGTGGTGGCGCGGCTTCCGACGCCGAGGTTCTTGCTCTGCTGTTGTGGTCTCCCGGTTTGTCCAAGATGACACACCCGTTTTCGCTGCAGCTCCAGGGACGTGCAGTGTCAATGGGAAACCGCTGGGGCCTTGCGGTTGCGATGACTGCGTTGAGGCTCTGGGAGCTTCATATTCAGTCCAAGGTAGGACAAGCAAGACCGAGATGGCAACGGAGGGTGAGCTTCGGGGGACACTCAGCGGGTGTAGGGATGTAGGTAGGTAGTTACCGGAAGCAGATGGCGCCCCACCACGAGCGCCACCCCGCCTGGGAGCACGTTCTCGTCTTTACAGGCACGCGCTCGTTCTCCCGATTTCCCCGGCTGGAGGGGGGGGTGAGGTCCGTGGTCTGTTTCCTGCTGACATGACGAAGGCGGTGCTGGCGAAGATAAGGTGAGGCGAAGGGGTTCGATATTAAGTGCAGCAAGAGGCAGGAAGAGGAGCGCCCAGGCGGAAGGAGCAGGCGGAGATTAGCCCCGTGGAACAAACGGTTGGTTGCTGGCCCCTTCGGCCGGTGTTGGTGTTCTGCTTATCCGTACATGGCCTCCTACCTCCCTGCTCATCCGACGATCCCCCGCGCCTCGACGGCAGACGGGCATGGCAGCTTTTTTGTGGTTGTTTGTTTTTTGTTTCAGGCTGCTGGCCTCGTCGCCGTCATCGTCGCGTTCTAGAACGGCACGCACAAGGACAATCAATGTGCGTGCGCCCGCGCGCGCGCGCCTACAGTCCGGTCCATGTCAGCGCCGGTTCCTCGCGAGAAGCCATCAGCTGCTGAGTTCGGGAACCAGCGCATAGTGCGCAACTACCTGCGATGGTTTTAAACCCCGCGGCTATGACGACACTGGGCATGTGGGAAAATGGCTGCTGTGGCCAGTGCCCGGTGGAAGGAGGGGGAGGGGCAAGTTAAAGCATTTGGTGGGGGTGCGCCATAGGTGGGTAGGTAGGTAGGTAGGTACCTTGGAGCGACTGGGGAGGGGGAGGGGAGGGGGGAGCATGTGCGGCGCGGGTTATTCTAAACTGGTGCAAGACCGTTTCCCCTTCGAGAACTTTGCAGCGCCTCCCATTGGGCTCGTCGGGACGACGAAAACCAAGAGCCGGCTTGGGGAGGCAGGCTGGCCGGCTGGCCGAATGGAGGAAGAAAGGAAGACTAATTGATTCCATGCCCGTTTCGGGTTTCCCTTTATTTCACTCATCAGCCTTCCGGTCCTTTCCCCCTTTCTCCCATTTCTCTCAAGTCCAAGTCAAAACCTCGTCTTCCAATACCGACCGCCAGCCAGCGTAGTCTTTGTTGCTTCTTCCAGCTGCCATTCGTCTGGCGTTTCAACCTGTCAATTGGCCTCGGATCATATGCTTTTTCGCCAAACGTCTGACTCGACATAGCTTGGTGAACCCCGCTCTTGACGCTCTCGACAGACACAGCTCTCCCACCTCGCCGGAATCCCATCCGTAAACACCGCCAACATGCCTCAGGTGAGTATTGCAATACGCACGCCGTGTCTGGGCCCTGGTTCGCGAGCCCTTCGAGGCTGACGAAAGGTCTCCCTCCCCAGATCACCACCCTCCTGTTCGACTGCGACAACACGCTCGTCCTCTCCGAGGAGCTCGCCTTCGAGGCGTGCGCCGATCTCATCAACGAGATTTGCGAGGGCCGCAAGATCGACCAGCGCTTCACGGGCGAGAGCCTGATCAAGGAGTTCGTCGGCCAGAACTTCCGCGGCATGCTGCTCGGCCTCTCCAAGATGCACGGCTTCGAGATGACTCCCGAGGAGCTCGAGACGTACGTGACGCGCGAGGAGGACGCCGTCATCGCCAAGCTCAAGGCCTCCCTCAAGCCCTGCCCCGGCGTCGACGACCAGCTCGAGGCCCTGCAGAAGAGCGGCAAGTACACCATGGCCGTCGTCTCGTCCTCGGCCAAGCGCCGCGTCTGGGCCTCGGTCGTCAAGGTCGGCCAGGACAAGTACTTCAAAGAGGACGTCGTCTTCAGCGCCGCCACCTCGCTGCCCAAGCCCACCAGCAAGCCCGACCCGGCCATCTACCTGTACGCCATGGAGAAGCTCGGCAAGAAGCCCCAAGAGTGCGTCGCCATCGAGGACTCCAAGAGCGGCACCCTCAGCGGCACTCGCGCCGGCATCAAGGTCATCGGCTACGTCGGCCCCTATGCCGCCGACCAGCAGGCCGAGATGGAAAAGGTCCTGCGCGACGCCGGTGCCGTCGTCGTCATGAAGGACTGGAGCGAGTTCCCCGACGTCCTGGCCAAGATTGAGAGCGGAAGCACCTGACTAGCCGGGGTAAAGACGCCGTCGCCGTCCTTGTGAAGCTTGGGGGGGTGGGGGGTGTCGCCGACGGTTGCTGCATAAATGGCCAGCCACAAGAGCCATGCCTTTCGTTCTCCCTTGATGTTGACATGGTAGCTAGAATTCTGGCTCGCGGGTGCTCGCCGAGTGTCATCCAATATGGGTAGACAGGCCTATACAATAAATTGAAAGATAAAAAAGAGAGAGAGACCACACCCATTATTCATGTCTTTCATCTCCGGTGGTCCATGAGAAAGCTGTTGACGCTCTGCAACGTCGCCCGGTTGGCGTTGGCCTCGGGGAAGGCCGTCATGATGGTGCCGAGCCGGACGCGGATCATGTCCTTGTTGAAGAAGGTCTTGGCGTCGGCCACGCGGCACCCGCCGTCCTGGTCGAAGCACCAGCAGTAGACGGCCAGCGCGGCGCCGATGGACAGGTCCCTGCCGGACTCGCAGGCGATGACGACGTCGGCGCCGCGGTGCGCGCCGAGGTGGCGGGCGACGAAGGCGCAGATGTCCGGCAGCGCCTGGCGGAGGTTGCGGCTGGCGACCTTGTGCTTGCCCAGGCCGACCTCCATGCGGGCCGGGGACTTGGCCCACGACTCCCGCGGCGTGACCTCCTGCGTGAGGGCGACCCTGCACGCAGGCGGCGGTGCCTCGGATCCGGCGGCGGCGGCGTTGTCGTCGTCGTCGTCATCGTCCAGGGGCAGCGGGCGGACGAGGATCCGCGGCGCCACGCGCTTCGCCGGCACGCCGCGCGGGGCGTTGCGCTTCCGGTCCGCGACGAGCGCCGCGACCGCGCCCGGGAGGTCGGCCTCGGGGGCGGAGAGCAGGGCGTCGGCGTTCTCCCAGAAGAGGTCGGCCGTCAGCCCCAGGGCCCAGTTCTCCGTGTCGTCGCCGGCGCCCTGGATGTAGCCGGCCTCGCTCATCTCGGCGCCGGCGACGCGGCGCGAGGCGGTGCAGCAGATGACGGGGTGGTAGTCGTCGAAGACGGCGCCGGTGCCGGCGGGGGAGAGCCGCGTCTCCTGCGTCACCCAGAAGGGCCGCAGGGGCTTGGCGAGGCGCGCGCGCAGAGGGGCCGGGTCGATCTCGAGGGCCCGCAGGGCGGCGAGGAAGGAGGGCAGGAGGGCGGCGACCTGGGCGTGCTCCGAGGCCGAGACGACATTGGGCGGGGTGAAGAGGCGGTCGGCGTGCGGGAGGTCCGGGAAGAGGGCCATGTTGAGGACGGCGCACCAGACGGGGATGGTCTTGCTCAGCGCGTCGGGCATTCCTTGGGGGAGAAGTTCAGCGGGGTGGGGGGGTTCCAAGAGGGAAAGAAAAAGAAGAGGGAGGAGGGTTCGGGGTGGTGGCTTACTCTTGCCTCGGCGTGTTGAGTCGACGATGATGCATCTGTGAGCTGCTATCAGCGTTGCTAGCTCTCAAGCGAGATCACGAACCCCCCCCCCCCCCCTTCCATCGGGAATGGAAGGGGAGGGGGACACAGCGTCAGATTGCCACGTCAGGCCGCAAAGTCAGCGAGTCACCCTCAACTCACCCGTCATGTTCCCCGATGAGCTCGAGCAGGTGCAGGTTCAGGCGGCGGGTGCTGAACTTCCAGGCGTTGGTGTGGCCGTCGGTGCTCTTGAAGTAGGCGCTCGCGCGCTTGTCGGCGGGGCGGACGTACCAGCTGCCGCAGCGCTCGTTGGCGACGAGGGGCCGGCCGGCGAAGCACGCGGCGGCCCCGGCCACGAAGTCGGCGTCCCGGGCGATGGACCGCAGCCGGTTCGCGACGGACAGGTTGGCGCGCTTGAGGTCCGTCAGGATGTGGGAGAAGTTGTGGCTGGCGGTCGTGGGGAAGATGAGGTCCGAGAGGGCAGGGGAGGAGGACGACGACGTCTGCGCCATTGTGCGAAGTGTGCGGGGAGGGGAGGGGGGGGGGGGGGGGGGGGGGCCTTCACGTTGGCTTGCTTGGTTGAGTGACGATGTGGG